>JBBPBX010078364.1:0-16642 GCA_038048925.1 Garcialebias charrua | reverse complement strand
GAGGTGCCGACGATCTTCTCAGCTGCTCTCACGATGCGCTGGAGGCTCTTGCGGCAGGATGCAGTGCATGCACCAAACCACACAGTGATGCAGCTGGTCAGGACACTTTCTATGGCACCTCTGTAGAAGGTGCACATGATGGGGGTTGAAGCTCCAGCCCTTTTCAGCTTGCGGAGAAAGTAGAGACGCTGGTGAGCCTTCTTGGCCAGTGATGCAGTGTTCCTGCTCCAGGACAGGTCCTGAGACGTGCACTCCCAGGAACTTGGTGCTGTCCACTCTCTCCACTGCGGTGCTGTTGATGGTCAGAGGGGCATGTTGGGCATCCCTCTTCCTGAAGTCCACAACAATCTCCTTTGTCTTCTCCACGTTGAGAGTGAGATTGTTGTGTCCGCACCACAAGGCCAGGCGGCTCACCTCGTTCCTGTAGTCCGTCTCATCGTTGTTGCTGATGAGACCTACCACTGTTGTGTCGTCCGCAAACTTGATGAAGTGGTTGGAGCTGTACGATGGTGTGCAGTCGTGTGTTAGCAGGGTGAATAGAAGGGGGCTCAGCACACATCCTTGTGGGGCCCCTGTGTTCAATGTGATGGTGCTAGATGTGTTACTCCCGACCCGTACTGTCTGTGGTCTCCCGGTCAGGAAGTCTAGCAGCCAGTTACACATTGAGGTGTTCAGCCCCAGACTGTCCAGTTTAAGGATGAGCTGTTGGGGGATGATGGTGTTGAATGCCGAGCTGAAGTCGATGAACAGCATTCTAACATAAGAGTCCTTCGTGTCCATATGTGTTGTGCGTAGGCCTGTCACGATAACAAATTTTTGCTGGGCAATTGTCTCGGAAAGTGTTGTGATAAACTGTAATATTGTTTGAAATTTGACAATAATTAGTAATTATTGTCAATTTAAGAAAGAATTTTGGTTAATTTGTTTTAAGTGTAGTACCTTTTTTTGACCACTGGATGGCAGTATAAGACTGTTTGAACCGAAGGATGGATAGTGAGGGAGCGAGCAGCGTGTCTCTTTAAGAAAAATGGGAGGGAGGCCCCTTGTTCTTGTTTGTTAGTTCTCAAAACGGCGGACACTCGGTGTAGCTTGAGCTCTTTAGCATAGCATTTTTCACACAAAGCTTTTCAGAACATGAGTTATGGTGCATAACTTTCAGTTCCCTTATCAGTCAGTCACTCGGTGCAACATAAATGCTATGGGAACGTAATTCATTCACGCCCTTGAAATGCTCAGTAAAATGCATCCTAGTAGGAACGTCTGCCCTTGATCAGCAGGCATCTCAAGGTGGTTTCTACTGTGTGTTAGAAAGGACAGCCTGAGTGACGTCACACGCAGTAAGGTCCAAACTGTAATGCTTTGCAAACGTATTTGTAGAGCTCCAGTTCACAGCTGCACAGATGTCTGCAACTGGTACACCCTTGAACAACGACCACGAGGTGGCCAGGCCCCGAGTGGAGTGGGCACGCACTCCAGAGGGCACCTGTTGACCTTTGCTACTGTATGCCCTTTTTATGGCCTCAGTCACCCAGTGTGAGAGGCGCTGCTTTGATTGAGCCCTACCAGTAACTGGTGCCGCAAAGCACACAAACAGTTGGTTTGTTTTCCTCCATTCAGTTGTTATCTGCATGTAAGTGCTTAAAGCCCTGACGGGGCAGAGAGCCTTCAGCCTTTTCTGTTCCTGAGCGAGGACAGGAGCATGAGGAAAAGAAGAGAGATAAAGTCCAGACTTCTAGGGTTCAGAGTCAGGACCTTGGGGATATACACAGGATTGGGCCTTAGGGTGACCTTTGACCCATCAGGAGCAAACCTGGTACACATTGGGTGCACGGACAAAGCATGAAAATCACCCACACGTTTTGCCGAGCACAGAGCCAGAAACAGAGCGGTCTTATAAGATACAAGGTCTATCTTAATGTCACTCAGTGGTTCAAATGGGGGGTCACAGAGAGCCCCCAAGACCAGAATAAGATCCTATCCAGTGGTCAAGATCCTGTTGGAGGTCTCTTCCTCAGCACGCCCTTCATAAATCTTATTATGAGCGGGTGCGCGCCAGGCGTCCTGCTCCCCCAGCCCTCGTGACAAGCTGAAATAGCTGATAAAAACACCTTGATGGTTGAGAAAGAACAATCTTTCTCCAGCAGGTCTTGAAGAAAGGTGAGGAGCTGGACCAAGTCACATGAATAAGAAATAATAATTCTTTCCATGTACCAAGCTTCAAAAATACACCATTTCCGGGCGTAGAGAGACTGTGTTGACACAGCTTGGGTGTTTTGAATGGTATTTACCACGTTCTCGGGCAGGCCTGAGGCCACCAGTTTGTTCCTCTCAGCCTCCAAGCTGAAATTTGCCACAGCTCTCAGCCTAAGCGGCGAGGCTGTTCCTTCTGGTGACGTGGTGGGTCCCTAAAGAGGAGCAGGTGGCAGGACCAGCTCCTCCTCGAGGGTCCTGATTTCTGTGGCCCTTTGATGGCCAACCAGGTTAGGGAGAAGGCCCTCCTGCAGATGCACCTCCATACCTCTCTCATCGAGAGTGTTAGGAGGCAGAGGCAATCTGCTGATATTATTGGCCAAAAGCGGAACAGAATGCCTGTTTTTCCTGTTTTTGTGGGGAGTCATGGTTCGGAGTGGGTGCAAGTTCTGGATACGAGCAAACCTTCTGATTCCAGCCCGCTTCGTAGTTGGGTCTGGAACACTGTTCTCCGGTCTCATCAGTGCCCTGGGGCCTGGTGAACTTCCGAGAGGCTGTGTTTCACCTGATGGAGGGGTTTCGTTTAATAGTAGAACTGATTCAGTGCAGCGAGCATGGTCACACGCTGCAGGATCATTGCTTGAGCAAGGCACGTCGTCCACTGAGGATAAGTGGACAATTTCAGCAGGCGGATGTGAAACTGTCCGAGATAGTCCTCCATGTTGAGTGGTTTTTTGTTTGGCTGGTGACAGAAGGTCCAGTCCCCTTCGATTAGAGAGAAGAGGAATCTGATTTAGCCCTGGTGCCATTTCTGCTCTGCATTGAGTGTTTACACAAGCTGCAGTATCATCACTACTTCATTTGTGAACGTGTGACACTGGTTTTGGCCTGTGGGCTTCTGTTGTAACCTCCCCCCCGTCACTTACTGGAATCCAATGAATAGGAGCTGGCCCGGAAGGTGGGCTGCCAGGTTCTGTCGGCGCGTCCCCTGGAGCGCGGACGTGACACAGGTTCATTTGATTTGTGTATTGCCGGCCCCGTGATTTACCACGGGGTAGGGACTGGAACACGTGACCCCCCTCACCTGTCTCAGTGAGGACCGACGGGCCTGCTTGCCGGCGCCTCTGGCACTGTCTGTTGCAGACAGACCCGAGGCATCCAGCTGGGGCTTATTGATTAGACTAACACCCCGTGAGCCGTGAGGGAGGGGGGAATGATGGCCCCCGCCCTTTATATCGGCTGGAAGAACAGAGGGGGCCGTGCTGCTGATGTTACTGTGTTTTGTTTGTTGTGTTTTTTTTTTTGTCAAGAAACAGAGAGGGGCTGTTTTTTGAGCTTTATTTGTGCTTATGTGTAACAACATATTTGACTTTATGTCACTCACAGCGGAAAAAACATGATTTGTGCGTAAAGTAAAGTCACCAGCTTTTTGTACCATGTTACAAACAAAGTCTGGACATGAAAAGATCATTTCCCGTACCGCGTGGGCGGGTGATCATGTAAAGTCAAGAAGAGGACCTGATTTGTCATGCCAGTTTCTGTCTGGCGTCCCGGTTTGCCGATGAGGCCCTGTGTCAGACCGCCTGGCGGGGAACAAGTCTGTTCTTACTCCAGGCGTGTTCGGCCCGAGGCGGGTCCGCGGTGAGGGGTGGGGGGGGCGAAGGCTCTTCTGGGGATGCCTACCCGGAGAGCCTCAGCCTGTTTGCGCCTCTGGTCCAGTCTGGTCTGAATTCGATCCAGAGCTTTTCCGAATAATCCCTTCGGCTCTATGGAGTGGTGCAGAAAAGGAATTTTCTGTCCCTCAGGGTGGTCTGTTAGACTCATCCACAGATGGTGTTGTGCTATGACCATCTCAGCCATGCCTCTGCCTTGTGCAACAGCTGCTGTCCCCATCATACGGAGCACAAAGTCTGTTGCCCTACGTACTTCCTCCAGCAGGTCGGCGGCAGCCTGTCTGTCCGTTGTTACCTGGAGCTCCAGCAGTTTTTCAGCCATGTACGCCTGCATCATGGCGGACACGTTCATTGCGCGCGCCGCAAGGCCCTGAGCCCTGTAGCCGAGGCTCGACAGGCTTTGCTGGGCAAAATTGGTTTCGTCCTGGATGACCTGGGGGCCAGGTGAGACGCCAGTGTGTCCTCCATTTGTGGCACGTTGGCTATGCCCGCTGTATCCATCCCGTTTACGTCAAGGAACTGTGAGAGCGGCAGCAGCATGGGAGCCCTGGGTTAGGAGCAGGTGCGAGTCAGCTCCGTGAGGAAATTCGGAAAGATGGGCATCCTTTGCCTTGTGGCGGACTGCTGTTTGAGTTTCCTCAGTTGAGTTGCTTCCTTCAGGGCGAAGGTACGGCCTTCCTTTATTCTCAAGAAACAGAACAAAATTTTCTTTCATACCACAAGCAATTAAATCATTAAATAATACAAACATATCATGAATTACTGAGCTCAAACGTCTTTGCTGTAATGATGGATGTTAATATCATGTTTGTATAAGTACGTCCTTTATGTCAATGCCTGCTGACAATGTTGCAAACTAATTTCCCTACGGGGACAAATAAAGCTATCTATCTATCTATCTATCTATCTATCTATCTATCTATCTATCTATCTATCTATCTATCTATCTATCTGTTTTGAGTAGAAATAATTTCCTGCCAACCTCGTGACTTGTTGACGGGGTGGAGGTTATGGCCATGGGATCTGCAGCGCGTCCGTTGCTCTGCGTCACAAGTCAAACAGAGCAGGGATTGAAAAGTCAGTCTCCGGGAGCACAGGCGCTGGGGTGTGAGAGAGTTCTCCCCCCTGTTCGTCGTACTCAGCCTCTGCGTCGTCAGCAGAAAATTCACCTGAGGCTGAAATCGAGATCTCGTCCTCATTCATCAAGCCTCGAGTGTCGAAGTCGACTGTTAAATCCCCGATGGAAGCCAGCGCGTCTTGGCTGTCACCCCATTCGCCTTGGGTACTGTCCTCCAGAGCCATGTTCTCAAGCTCTGGTGTGGGAGTGAGAAGCTCAGTCGTGTCCGGGTCTGTTGGCGCCGCCACAGCGCCCATGGCTTTGTCAACGAAGTCCGCCGGGTGCCTCCTCACAGCCTCCAGCATCTGGCTGCAGTGTGGGCATGATTCGGGCGCATCCAGCGCCATGTTCGCGTATAGCATTCCCAGGCAGACAGGACAGGCCTCGTGGGTGTCCGTCGCCGAGAGGGAAAAACTGCATCCGCTGGGGCAGGCGCGAGAGGTTGGGCTCGCCGTCCTGCTAGTCTTTTTCGGAAGTCTTGTCTTTCGCTTTCCTTTCTCCAGAGGATGTCCGAGATAAGGCAAGCGAGTCCTTCCAAGATCCTTTTTATATTTTTTTGTCTCCTCCGTCGCGTCACTTTCGCTGGCTAGCCTGCTACGAAATTAGCAGAGGTAGCGATGTGATGCAGTTTAGCGCCGTCGAGCGAAGCGGTCTGCGGAAAGAGGAGAAGAAAAAACTTTAGGGTTAGATAAAATGTGCCGGACTAGCTTCCGCTAGCCCGGTAGTACGCAGGAAGAATTCTCTGTACGCCCTGTGTAGGGAGCAAGCTCACCTCTGGTCGAGCGATGAAGCACAGAGAAGTCCCGCGAAGAGAGTTCAGGTTTAAGCGAGGAGAAGGGCAATAAGAGAAAGTAGGATGGGCGTCAGCGCCTTAAGTACCCAGAGGGCGGGGTCTCTGGCGTGACGCTGACGCCCCTGCCGTAAAGGCGTGATTGTATTCCTTCAGGTAATCGCGCAGAGCACAATTTCCCATAGCATTTATGCTGCACCGAGTGACTGACTGATAAGGGAACTAGTTTACACTTCCTGTAATTACTTCAAAAAAATACTTAATATATATTTACCACAAAGTACATGTGTGGGCAATTAATTTACAAATGTACATAGCTGCCCTATTTGTTTTTTTTTCATTCAACCTTTATTTATACAGGCTAGCCTCGTTGAGTCACGGGGACTCATTTACAAGAGGGACCTGTCTCACTCACACCAAACAACCATCCACTCTCACACTCACACCTAGGGTCAATTTAGAGTCACCAATCAGCCTAACAAGCATGTTTTTTGGTCTGTGGGAGGAAACCGGAGTACCCGGAGGAAAACCACGCATGCACGGGGAGAACATGCAAACTCCACCCAGAAAGGCCCCGGACCGGGATTTGAACCGGCAACCTTCTCGCTGAGAAAATTGCCCCAGATGTGATAGGCTACAACTAGCTTTTGCAGCTGTTAGTGCAAATAATACCAACATTTGATATCAGTAGCATTTAATTAGAGGTTAGAGAAGGTGGGCCTGTGATCGGAAGGTACTGATATGATTCCCTGAACTGACAACATCAAAATGTGGGTGGAAAAGGTGAAGCACCCACACCTGCCTCCACCCTCATTTGTCCCACTCTGGGTCCTTGAGCAAGGCCCTTAACCCCCACTATCTGCTCCCCTGGGCACCCTAGGTAGCAGCTCTGTGCTCCACACAGAAGACTGTGGTAGCTCGTGGTCTGTGGTTGTGTCAGGAAGGACATCCTGCGTAAAAACATTTGCCAAGTTTGCTGAGGCAGCCCCAGAGGAAGGAAAAAGCGAAAGAAGAAGATGTAAATAGTATTTAATCTTAAACTAACAACAATTTAAATATTAAACTACCGGTATACATTTTTTAGTACTGAAGTTGTTTACATTTGTTCAAAGAGCTATAATATATGAATTGTTCCTATTAGAACCTCACTGCAAAGCATCTGAGCTAAAGCAAATGACAGAAGCTCAGGGCACAGAAGGTGACGAGCAAAAAAATGAACAAAATAGGAGAGATCACTTTAACTTGACTGAGTGCAGCAGATAATTAACACATTAATAACTCCAGCGTTGCTTTGAAGTTCAAGTCCATTTGTCAAATGCTCTCCAGTTAAACCATTAGCATGCTGCGCAGACTGCCGTACACTTGTCATGTGGCAAAGTCACTAGAAAGTGACAACAAAACTTCTTTTCACAAGATTATTTTCTTTTTTTGTATTTTAACATCCAAAAATTGCAACAACAACAAAAAAAGACTTTGTTTTTCCAATGAAGCTAAAATAATATCAGCACCTTAATCATTAGGACTCATTAATATTTAATCTAAGCGCTGTTTTATAATTAAACATTAAAGTTTAATTCCTTCTTTAATATGTTAACCGAGAGGGACTAAAAGACTACTGTGTAAGTGGCTTGATTAATCACCAAGCAGGAAATGCACTTACAAATGATAGTATAATTAGTCATCTCTCTTTTAGACGAGCCTGGATATGTCAGTAAAAAAAAAAAAGCTCTATTTAAAAATGTGATTTGATTCTTTACTAACAAAATCGTTTCAGCAAAAGTACAAAAAAAAATGTATCATGTGCCACATATTACACGGTCTTCAGTCTTTGTACTCACATCAGTAAACTTCAGCTACAGAAATGTATAAAAACCCAAACGCTGACTATCTAGATTGGAATTTAACAGAAGCTTGATTTGCAGAATCCTATTTAGTTTCCATACTTGTACATGGATCATTTATCAGCATTGTGGTTGTGTGTTTATGTGTCAAATCAAGCAGGCGAAATGTAAAAAGGAATCACTTAAATTCAGTGTCTACAAATAAATCAACTTTAGGTTTGCCTACCTAATGGATGTAGTTAAATTAACAATTTCCTGGCAGTTTGAATAAGGGTTTTTCTTTAGGTGTCTCATTCTTACACATTGTACATAGTGAACCCTTTAGCTCGCGCAGCTTTGAACAGATAATCCCATTTTCTGTCTTTATTGCTTATGTTGCACACTAATTTTTATCATAGGTTATTGTGTAAATCTTGTTAAAAGTGCACAATCTTTCACAAATAAAGGTTTTCTCTTGTTTTATAATTGTCTGTTCAATTCCATCTATTCATCCATTTTTTTTCCATTTTTCCAGAGTCTAGTTCTTGAGGCAGCAACTTGAACAGGGAGGCCCAGACATCTCTTTCCACAGCCACCTCATCCAGCTCTTCTGGGAGGATTCCAAGACTTGTTCAGCCAACTGAAAGACGTACTGTAGTCTCTCCAGTGTGTCCTGGGTCTTTCCCAAATCTCCTCTCATTTGGTCATGCCCGGAAAACCTTCCTAGAGAGGCATCTAGGGGGCATCCTCACCAGATGCCCATACCACTTCAACTGGCTCTTCTCAAGATGGAGGAGCAGCTACCCAGCAGAGAAAATTTATTTTGACCGCTTGCATTCCCAGTCTTGTTTTTTCTGTCACTTCCCACAGTTTGGGACCATAGCTGAGGTTGGGAACGTAGATTGATTAATAAACAAAGAGTATTGACTTGCAGCTCAGCACACTTTTCACCCCAACAGACCAGCACAGAGAACACAATACTGTAGAAGCTGTGCTGATCCATCTGTCACTCTCATGCTTTATTCTTCCCTGGCTCATGAGCTGAACCCTGAGATCCCTAAACTCCTTCAGATGAGGCAGCACCTTAGTAACAACCCAGAGAGGACAGTCCACCCTTTTACAACTGGAGCATGGTATTTAATTTGGGAGTGCTGATCCTCAACCCAGCTGTTTCACACTCAGCTCTGAACCGCTCCAGTGAGAGCGACCAACAGGATTGCATTATTTGCAAATAGCAGAGCGAATCCTCAGGTTACTGAACTGGGAACCACCAGGACTCTGGCTGCACCACAAAATCTTGTCCATAAAAATTATGAACAAAATTAGTGACAACAGGCAACTTTAGTGGAGTCCAACTCCCACACTGAAGGAGTTTGACTTACCTCCATCGATGCAGACCAGATTCTTGCACTG
Organism: Garcialebias charrua; assembly: GCA_038048925.1. Classification (NCBI taxonomy): domain Eukaryota; kingdom Metazoa; phylum Chordata; class Actinopteri; order Cyprinodontiformes; family Rivulidae; genus Garcialebias; species Garcialebias charrua. The sequence goes on along the minus strand of JBBPBX010078364.1, from coordinate 7,639 downwards.
TTTTTATAGGAACTGAATGGTACACAAACCCCAGTCCCATACTCAGAGAGGCCTCCACACAGTATGCTGGTGAAGATCCCTCCACACAGTGTAAATCAAGGAACACTGTTGAATGCCTTCTACAAGTCCACACATACTGATAGGCTACAGTTTTAGAAAAAGAAATCTCAAAAAATGTCTTGATGATGTTTTTGTGTAGGCACTAGTACATACAACTCTTCGGAGTAGCATGTGATTTATATTGCATACAGTGTAACATGTAACAAAAACTGTAAAAAATAAATAAATAAAATCAACTGTCAGATTTACCGTATTTTCCGGTGTATAGGTCGCACCTTTTTATGTTTTTTTTGAAGGCCTGTGACCTATACTCAGGTGCGACCTATATATGGCTTGTTATCACTTTCGGTGAAACAATTTTTTAAATCCAGCTCATTTCACAATTACGTTCATTTATTAAAGGTGCTATGTGTAACTTTCTGTAGAGCACAGAACTTAGAAATATTTTCAACAGGCAAAGCATTCTGATCCCTCCCCCTCAGAGCCATATATGGCTCTGCCCCCTTGCTCTGCTGAAATTCAAATTCAAGCTCTGTTTTTATTGGCTGGTTAACGACGGGTCACTCTGTGTTTTTAGTGTTTTTATAAATGCTGATAGAGAAGCAAGGGGACTATAGTTTTTTTTCAGAGATTACTTTGTCTAACACCAGTCTGTCAGTAGATAGTGACAGAGTGAAGAAATATGTTAAAAATATATTGTTAGAAAAGTTACAGACTGCACTACAAAGTTACATAGTGCAGCTTTAAGGAAAAGTTCAGCTCAGACATATATTTGCTATAATTTTTATCAAACAAATAATTGTTTTTAAGTGTTAATCTTCTTAAAAGCCTTGCTGTGCGCTCCTGTGGCAGACATTTGCAGCAGAGCTAAACGTAGGTGCGACCTATACACCGGTGCAACCTATCTAGGGATTTTTCCAATCTATTGGTGATAATTGGACAATGCGACCTATACACAGGTGCGACCTATACACCAGAAAATACTGTATGCGTCACACTGTGGATAATGTTCATGGCAGTGACAGATTTAATCTGCATCCAATCCAATTTATCACACAGACTCTTTTACTATAATGTTGCAGTGTGACATCTATACAATCTTACTTTTCATTGTCCCAGAAACAAACAGACCTTCCCAGAAGATTATTTCATCCAGATGGCAGCAAATGTGGCTCCAGCACTTGTAAAAATCATCCAGAAGCAATGGTTCCCCTCACAGATGTGCAGTCCATGTTTGCAGAAATACGCCTTAATGCCACAACACACAGACACCCCCCCCCCCCCAAACACACACACACACACACGTTCTTGTATTTCTTTCTTTGTGGGGACCTTGCATTGACTTCCATTCATTTCTATAACCTAACCCTGACCCTTACCATTACATACCTAACCCCAACCCATCCACCATTCACACCTTAGTCCTCAACCTAATCCCTAACCCATCAAAGAGACTTATACATATGGGGACCAGGCTTTGGTCCCCATCAGGAGCAGTTGGTCCCCACATGTAGGATTTTTTTTTTCTAAATTGGTCCCCACAATGTAACCTGAAACAAAATTGCATGCACAACCACACACACACATAATATATACTGTATATGTGCATCTATCTATCTATCTATCTATCTATCTATCTATCTATCTATCTATCTATCTATCTATCTATCTATCTATCTATCTATCTATCTATCTATCTATCTATCTATCTATCTATCTATCTATCTATCTATCTATCTATCTATCTATCTATCTATCTATCTATCTATCTATCTATCTATCTATCTATCTATCTATCTATCTATCTATCTATCTATCTATCTATCTATCTATCTATCTATCTATCTATCTATCTATCTATCTATCTATCTATCTATCTATCTATCTATCTATCTATCTATCTATCTATCTATCTATCTATCTATCTATCTATCTATCTATCTATCTATCTATCTATCTATCTATCTATCTATCTATCTATCTATCTATCTATCTATCTATCTATCTATCTATCTATCTATCTATCTATCTATCTATCTATCTATCTATCTATCTATCTATCTATCTATCTATCTATCTATCTATCTATCTATCTATCTATCTATCTATCTATCTATCTATCTATCTATCTATCTATCTATCTATCATCTATCTATCTATCTATCTGTCTATCTTTGTGTACCTTGCTTTAGCAATTTTTACAAAAGTCTGTACTGTAACTTTCAGTGTTCTGTTGTAGAAGCAACACACTACTGTCCATCAGTTCCTTCTTTATTTCTCTGATTTACATAACTGTGTAAACGACTGTGTTTATGTTGATTTGTGAACCACTGCACTCCTTTCACACTAAATTGGTCAAAACAAGGCTGCAGATGGGGCCAAGCTTTGCAGCAAAATGAGTTGTAAAACAGTCGGAACAATTTATTATTGTAAAGTGTAATAATATTTAGTCATGGAATGGATGTTCAGCAGTGGTGATGAACTTCATCTGACTAGATGAAAGGCCAGTAAAGAGGTGGGGATCAAGAAGATTAGGCGGACTAACTTCATGACAGGCTTAGTTGATGATGCCTGAGTTTAACTACATACGGGGGATTAATTATGAGCCCCATACATACAGAGCCTAAATAAATGATTGCAGGGTTAATTGCAGTGTTCTAAGCTTTGGGTAATGGACTGTACTGCTGTAATGATAAAGCATGAACTCCTCATTGGGTTCACTCCAAGTGCCTTTTTTGTTTCTGGTTTTACATCCTAGATTGCCGCTCAGCTTTTGATTTCACAGTTCTTTCACAGATAACCAAACCAGAGGGAAAGACTCTCTTTTGTCTCGTAATTAGCATAGTTATTAGATATGTTTCTATGAATATCATTACGACAGGGGAGTGTGTCCAATGCTTTGGGCAAACATTGGTGAGGAATGGTGCTGCAGGGAGTTCATCATCACGTCTGTGTGTCACCACAGAAAGAAAACCATGACAAGAGAAAGGACTGTGTACTCAGACAGAATAACAAGTTTGTTTTTAGATGGATTTCTCCATTTTATATCAACTTGTGCACCTATCAGTCTTCAATCAGTTCAAAAAAGTGTGAAAGATTTACCAGTAGTAATAAATTATATGTGGTAATTTGAAAATTGTATGGAAATCATTACAGTGCAACCCAAATTCTAAAAAAAAGTTGGGAAGTTGTGTAAAGGGTAAATAAAAGAGAATACAAACATTTTACAATTTAGGGTAATTATGAATTTGATGGCAACAGCACAACTCACAAAGTACAACAAATGTAAAACACTGCAAAACAAGGAAATTTAAGAAATACAATGATCCATCCATCTATTCTCTTTACCCACTTCTTCCATTTTGGGTCATGGGGGCCACCGATATCCAGCAGTCAGTGTGCAAGATGGGGACACCCTGGACAGGTCTCCAGTCCATCACAGGGACACATAGAGACAAATGAGACAAACAACCGTCCACTCTCTCAATCACAATAGGGACAATTTAGAGTCACCAATCAGCCTAACACGCATGTTTTTAGTCTGTGGGATGAAACCGGAGTACCCGAGAAAACCCACCAAGTATGGAGAGAACATGCAAACTCCAGCCAGAATGGCCCTGAGCTGGGATTTCATCCAGTGACCTTCTTGCTAATAGGCAACAGCTCCAACAAATGAGCCACCATGCTGCCCAGAAATCTAAACAGACAAAGTAAATGCAGCAACAAAATACAACAGTAAGCTTCAAACAATGACAAAAACAGTATATTCAGGTTGGACTATGCTTCTTGCTCACTGGTGGCTGTCCTGTTACCCTGAACAGGACAAACTGGTAGAATTAAAGAGTGTTTCATAGCTGGTGTAAGTGGATTGTTTCAGTTAGTGTAACTTGAATGACAATGCATACTTTTTTCTATAAAGTAGCGTGCCTTTTTAACTTGTGTAATTGTAATTGTACCATGGCGATGAGAAGTGACGATAAAATTGAAAATCCCTTGAAATGATGAGTTTTAGTTAGCAGTCAAAAATAAATATAACTTGCATTTTACTAAATGTGTCCTAAATAATGTCACAGTCTTAAATTTGTTCAAGATGAATAAAAAAATACCTTAAAATACATAAATAGTTTTGAACAGAACTGTTTTTCTTAAGTCCCCTCACAATGTTCAACAGTTCAGCCTCATTACTTTATATAATTTCAGAACAGAAATGAATTTCAAGAAGGCTTTAAAAGCATTTATAATTCAGTGTAGGAGACAGTTCAAAAATAATGTGTCTGACAGCAGAGGAAAAGTAGACAGAAACCGTCAGTGAACTTTAATCACAGAAAAATGGAAAATGGGGGGCGTTGTACGGGAAATGGAGGTGTTATTACGGCAGATTGTCAAAGCCAATCTGCCTTGACAATCTGTTGCCCCTCCACCTGCTCACTGTGAGGTTTTATAGCGAACAGAAAGCCTCCTCACCTCTAATGACAGTTTACACAGCTTTTACCCACAACCCACAAGTGTCATAATTTGCTCTAACCACTACAATTATGTCATTTATTTTTTAGGCATACAGTCTATTAAATGGGAGCAACTATACCTCTTATTACAACTGGTAATGGTTGTTGGACAAAGGATGGAGCTCAATTCTTACTTGACTTAGCTTAAAACGTACAGTGACCCCAATACTGTGTGTGCATACAAGCAGGACAAATGTTTCCCGTGTGACAAAAGATGTAAACAAGGGGATGAACAAAAGCTAGAAAAATGGAAATTGACTATTAAAATAGTACGCAGAGTTCTCTAAAAGCAATTTGAAAATTGACATAACTATTAACGTTTTGGTTACTTGTTTTTAAAAGGTTAAAAAAATAAGAGATGTCATGCATCTGTGCACAAAGCATGTTTTTAACCACTTAATTTCCTTTCCTTCTTAATTCACATAACTTTTTGCATCTTATGGCAGGAAAACAGACAAGTGCTGCACATGTTTGTGCCCTAAACATTTTCTTTTAATCAACAATTGTTGTGAAAGTTGCAGTATTTGTAATCCTATAAGTTTAAATGGACAAATACTCTATTGTCATATTCACGTCAGTGGAATCATTTTCAGAAGTTGTGTAGATAAACTTTTTTCCATACGGGTATATTTGGCAAACTGTATGAAGAAATTGTTCTTTCATGAGCTAATTAAAACCAAGAAATGCAACGTAAAACTGCAACGTCTGAGTGGGTCTTTATTGTTGCCCCTTGCAACTTTGTTAGTTAAAAAAAAAAACATTAGTTTATTTAAAATTACATGGAAGATAAATCTAATTTTTGCATGACCAAAATGTCTTATTAGTATAAAATAAAATGGAATAAACCTGGTAGTACAAATTTGATTTGTTTTTTTATGCATGCTTTTACTTTGTTTAATTTGTGCAATGTTGTCTATTGACGCATGCTCTCAATGCAATAGTGTGCACATTAAACTGCTCTGATAGGCATTGTTCTGATGAACTTGTCTTGAAAAGATTAAGACTTCAATTTGGCTCTGGATGGGAGCAACAGTGGTGATGAGGTAGTACACTGACGACTCCCATTGTTTTTGTTCTATCACAGACAAAAGAAAATGATACTGGCAGTGATGACAACTAAAACTCAGATAAAATGTAAAGAGTGTCATTAGTATCTAAGTGTCATTAGCAATTATATTTTATGTATTGTTGCCCGTTAATTAAAATGCAATGCTTTGAAAGCATTTACATGCACAGTGCTCTAACATAGAGCACACACAGTTCCCTTTCAGTCTGGTCTCATGGTGCAACATACTTGCTATGGGAATTGCGCCCCGCGCGATTACCTGAAGGAATTTACTCACGCCTTTACGGCTAGGGCGTCACCGCCGTGCCAGAGGCCCCGCCCTCTGGGTACTTAAGCGGCTGACGCCCCTCCATCTTTCTCTTTTTTGCCCTTCACCTCGCTAAACCTGAACTACCTCTTCGCGGGACTTCTCTGCTGCTTCATCGCTCAACTTGAGGTGAGCTTGCTCCCTGCACAGAGCGCACAGAGAATTATTCCTGCGTATTGCCGGACTAGTGATAGCTAGTCAGGCACATTTCTCTTAACCCCAAAGTATTTTTCTCCTCTCTCTACAGGTTGCTTCGCTCGACGGCGCTAACTACTACTGTTACTGTTACTACTACTGTTTTCATTCAATACTACTGTTTACATTTATTACTACTGTTTACATTTACACTACTTTTTATATCTACACTACTGCTGATATATATATATATATATATATATATATATATATATATATATATTTTTTTTTTACTAGCCTTATTGCATATGCCACTTTACCTCTATACCAATATCAACTACCTCATACATATACTGTGTACATAAACTTCATATGCTGCTTTGTCACTCTATTACAAATGTCAATGCCAGAACTTTCATTTTATTTTATAGATATACTTTTTACACTTTTATACTACTATGCAAAAAACTCAGGACAGTATTACACTTTTGTTATTTCATTTTATGCTTATGTTTATTAAATGTTTAGTGTTTTAGTGTTGGTGTAACTTTTCATACTTTCATACTACTACTATGCAAAAACTACTATGCAAAAACTCAGGACAGTATTACACTTTTATTATTTCATTTTATGCTTATGTTTATTAAATGTTTTAGTGTTTTAGTGTTTAAATGTTTACTGTTGCACCGAGGGACAGAGAGAAATGCAATTTCAATCCTGTGTATGTCCTGTACATATTTCAGTTTTGACAATAAAGTTGACTTTGACTTTGACTTTGACTTTGAACTACTCCACAAGAAAAAGCTACCTTGCTAACTCCTAGCAGCTAGCCAGCGAAAGCGACGCAACAGAGGGGACATTTCAAGGAAAAAGAAAAAGGATTCTGGAAGGACTCGCTCGCCTCATCTCGGACATGCTTCCGGAGAAAGGAAAGCGAAAGACAAAACTTCAGAGAAAAACCAGCGGGACGGCGAGCCCAACTTCGCGCGCCTGTCCCAGCAGATGCGGCTTCTCCCTCGCGGCGACGGACACCCATGAGGCCTGTCCAGTCTGCCTGGGAATGCTACATGCAAAAACAGCGCTGGATGTGCCTGACTTTTGCCCACACTGCAGCCTAATGTTGGATGCAGTGCTATGGCATCGGGTTGACCTCGTCGCCAAAGCCATGGGCGCTTCAGCAGTACCAGCGGTCCCAGACACCACGGAGCCTCTCACTCCCACGCCGGAGCTCGAGAACATGGCTCTGGACGACAGCGCACGAGCCGCATGGGGCGACAGTTTTGACATGCTGGCTCCTATGGTGGACTTAACAGTCGAGTTCGACACTCGAGGCATGATGAACGAGGACGAGATCTCTATTTCAGCCTCGGGCGAATTTTCAGCGGAGGACGCGGACGTCGAACTGTTGGATCAGGGAAAAGAGATCTCCCAGACCCCGGTACCTGTGCTCCCAGAAACAGACTTTTACATCCCTGCTCTGTTTGACCTGTGCCACAGAGCAGCGGACGCGTTGCACATCCCATGGCCCGAACCTCCACCTCGCCAACAGGTCACGAGGCTGGCAGG
>JBBPBX010078361.1:0-16643 GCA_038048925.1 Garcialebias charrua | reverse complement strand
ACTACTAAAAACTAGGGATGGGGCCGATCCGGTATCGGTATCGGCCTCCGATACAGCATAATTTACATAGCGGATTTTTGATCCAACTTGCCGATAGTTTCCGATCCATGATGCATGTTGGCTTCAAGCTATGGAATGGATTTCCTGAAAGGAGGCATGTCTCATGAACCCAGAGTAACAAGACCCGCCTCAAATTCAGGAAATCCATTTCATAGTTTGCAGCCAGCTACAGCGTGAAGACTGAGTGAGTACTCAGTTTTGATTGTTTTGGGATTGTTTTCAAAGAGCCGGTCGTTTGTTTTGGGATTGTTTTCAAAGAGCCGGCCGTTTGTTTTGGGATTGTTTTCATGGAGCTGGTCGCTTGTTTCTGTCGCAAGATCTGGCAACACTGGTAGCAGCTAGCCAACTTTTCATCGTAACATGTCCGCTGTGTGGAAGTATTTTACACTAAACACTAGGCATGTAACGAGATCTCGTTGTACGAGATCTCGCGATATTAAACTCCCGCGATATCTCTCGTTGAGAGGTAACGTTGTCTCGCGAGACGCTAATGCTAGCAGCCCCTAGCAAGTCAGCGTCACGGACAGCATGGCTTCGCCGGATGAAGTTGCTATAGAAGACGCCCCAACTACTGATGGAGGGTCCCGGTGCCGCAGACGCCTCTACATTGATGGAGGGTCCCGGCGCTGCCGACGCTGCCCCGGATGTAAAGACACACTTGCGTAAACACCGGTGTGACCGGTGTTGCCAGATAGAGTCCCACCCACCCAAAGCACTCTTTACCCGCAAAAGTCAGAAGGAAAATCGCGGTGAACCGCCCAATCTGGCAACACTGGTGAGTGACGGCTGCAGATTCAGTGCTGATGCGGATATTTATGTTCAATTTTTGGAAAGTCCTGCGTGAATATCTATTTTTTTAAACAAAGTTGAACGTTCTAAGGTCTAAGGAGATTCAATCAGTAAAATGAAGACATCAGTTGAGTTTGTAATACATGTTAAAACAGAATAAAAGCCTTTTTGCGGCATAAAACCGATCTTTGAAGTTTTCTTGAACTAATATTAAAATCTCGTCTCGTTCTCGCGAACTCTGTAATTTGTCTCGTCTCGTCTCGAGAGTTTTGTGTATCGTTACACCCCTACTAAACACTGTAAGACAGCAACGTTCAATGTCTGCAGAGCTATAGCGCCACATTAACCCTCCTATGGTGTTAGGGTCCGTAGTGACCCGTTTTAAATTTTAAATCATGATACTGTCTTTAAAAAAAAAATTTTTGCATCAAGGCTTTTTGACTTTGTCTGGAACCTTTATTTAAATTTAAAAAAAAATTTTTTTTTAAATTTAATCTTTATTTTTTATTTAAAAAAACACGCACTTGCCGCGCTGGGGTCATTTGTGACCCAGTTATGGTATAAGACTATCAACCAATAATCAGTGTCAAAACTGAAATCATAAACACACTGTGACCTCACTAACTTTGTCATACATATGTTAATTTAGAGATGTGTTCTAATACTTCTTAAAAAAAATGTTTAGGGCATTTTTTGGCTGATTTAAGATGGGTCACAACTGACCAGTTAACATCATAAGTGCGTGCGGGATCTCGATCCGCTAGGAAGGTTAAACCGCGGTCAAGTTAGTTTTATGTTGGACATTTGAGCTCCAGGGCTTCAGCGGTGTGTTTTCCTTTTTAAATCCGGGGTGGGCGCTCTGATTCCGGGCAGCTGCTCTTAGCTTCCACCTGGAGCTCAAAATCTTATATCACCCCATTATTTAAAAGAATATATAAAATAACTTTAAACAAACAATCACTTACTTCCATGTCTGTAAAATTAACTGAATTATAACCATTTTTGAGTTTGCTTATTTCAATTGCCTGCTGCAGCCATCTTCAATTCAATTGTATCCAAAAGTTAATCAGCATTAAAGAGACATCCGTTTATTATTTCTTGAAAGATTTTTCAAAATCTGTCCAGCGGGTCATGAGATATTTTGCTAACAGACCGACACCATTAATTCCAAATAAATAACGTTATAATTTTAAAGAAAGCTCTTATGCATTCTAATAGTCCTTTGAATATGCTTTGGGAATGAGTCTCAGCTACTACCACACCAAATTTTATCTCAATTTTTTGACAAATTGACTGAGTTGTAGTCAATTTTGTGTTTTTTAAGTTCAGTTAGCTGTGGCAGCCATCTTGAATTGGATGTACTTTAAAAGTCAACCAGTCGTAGAGAGCCATTCAGTGATTATTTCTTGAAAGTTTAATCAAAATCTGTTCAGTTGTTCATAAGATTTTTTGCTAAAAGACAGATGCAGAATACAGACATAATTATTGACTTTTGAAGCATGTGATGAAAAAGAGACTGGGTGAAAGTAACTACTTAACAGTTTTAAGTAGTTACACGTTTTGTGTTAGCAGAATTTAATCATAACTTTGAAACGTATCCAACATTAATGAAACTTACCTCAAGTTACCTTTTTGGACATGCATGCATATATGTGTACACATTGCACTTGAGAGGAGATTACAGTATTACAGCCTCATATAAAATCATAGATAATGAGGATATCGGAACTGGGTCGGTATCGGCAGATACCCCGTTTTAAGTAGGGGTTTCGGATCGAAAGCAAGAAAATGTGGATCGGTGCATCCCTACTAAAACATCCCTCATTGTAAATTTAATATTCATTTCTTTTTGGAAATGCATTCTTTCTGTTTCGTACCCTGGACATTCCATAAAGACATGTTGAGCCGTTTCAGGGAGATTGCTGTTGCACTTGTCACATAGTCCTGTTGCATACTTTCTAATTATTTTAAGAGATTTATTAAGGCCTGTGTGTCCTATTCTATTGTACCACTGGTACATTTTCATTTTTAAATCACTTCTTTGTCTTCTGCCTTAATACATCTCCTCCTACATGTCTCTGTGTGAGTGCAGCTACAGCGTGCGCTCTCAGGACATGATTACCTGCAGTGTTCCCTCAGTGAGGACTGAACTTGGAAAAGGGGCCTTCTCCTACTCTGCTCCTGCTTCATGGAATATCTTACAAAAAGATCTGAAGCTCTCGGCCCTGACCTCTCTAAATGGCTTTAAGAATCTGGTGGGCTCCTGGCTAGAACCAATACAGACATGTTCCTACATTTGCCTTATAATCTAGCTGTTTTGCTACTTTGACATTTTTTTAGTTAAATTTGTTAAGAAAAATAAATCTGTATGCCTCTCTTATGATTGTCTATTGTTGTCGCTGTTGTCATTCTTTGTTGAAAACAGGTCTCTCTTGTAAATGAGTCCTCGAGGCTCAATGAGATTAACCTGTTTAAATAAAGGTTGAATGAATTGCGAGTAATTAGAATTAGAAGTTCTACTGTTCAAAATATTTCTGTGATAATTCAATCATGTTTCCAATCATTTTACAACAAGCTGTTTGGTTTAATACCACTTTCAATGTTGAAAGTCTATTTTCAAATGCCATACTTAATGTAAAAGCTTTTGTTTCATTTTGCTGTATTTCTTTATTTTATTTTACTTTTGATTGTAATAAAGCTTATGATTGTGGAATAGCTTGCATCCTGGTAATAATTTGAGTGGAATGCACTGATTTATTTTCAATAGAACAAAACATCTTAATTTTAATTTGAGACCTAATTTTGAGAATCTTACATCAATTTACATCAAATTACTGGTGTCCTGCTACAAGTCCAAATTCTTAGTTTACATGTGTTCAAATGTTCCATAAATCAACCAGAAATGGACCTTTAGATGACAGTTGAACAAACATTTAGTGACCACCATCATTATTAGTGTTTTTACATCAAGAATCAATTTAGATTCAATTCTGTAAGACCGATGACATTTCATTGTTTCACTTCAATTAGTTTTTGCTGTCTAGATAAAGAACCATTAAGAGGGAGGAGTGGGATCTCTCCAAAACTTTTGAACTTCCATGTTTCCCTGAAAACGGTCCTCAGAGGGATGGTGAAACCCTGACGACTCTCAGGTTCCAGCAGATGCTTCTTCCATTGTTAGGCAGGATTCACAGGTTTCAGGTTTTCCAGCTCACACTTTTTATTCTTTGTATGTACATCTACAAATGATCAAGTTTCTGAGTCAACCCAGTTCAAGATGGCCGCCACAGCCACCTGACCTTAGAAACAAAAAGTTGTCTATAATTCATGAAAAAGGCCTCATCAACAGCCCTATTCTTTTCCTCCATAAAATAAGTTGTATTCTGACGTGTTTTTGTGTTTTAAAAACTGTTTCTCTATGATCTGCTGTCTTTGCATGAATTCTGAAAATGTACTTTAGAAGTTTTAGTATAGATTAGACACTGATCACTGCAATCAGCTGCAGCTAGTAGAGTTCAAATGTTCAAAAGTTAGTTTCTAATTCATCAACTAGTTGAAGTCATAATTATTCAAGCAGCTAAAAAGTCTTGAAATCATTGGAAGTCATTAATTATTGACTGACTTCAGGTTAGTTTAGATCATTAGTTAGACACAATATATTTTCCTTATAATAATAATATTCTATATATTTTTGATGAAAATCAAATGGATCAAAGTGATAAAAGGAGTGAAATCCATCCAGATCCAGTGAAAATCTATTAAAAGAAGAGATCAAAGGCATGGTCTGATAAACAATCAGACACAGCAGGAAGGAAGGAAGGAAGGAAGGAAGGAAGGAAGGAAGGAAGGAAGGAAGGAAGGAAGGAAGGAAGGAAGGAAGGAAGGAAGGAAGGAAGGAAGGAAGGAAGGAAGGAAGGAAGGATAAAGCGTGGACCTCAGTCAGTAAAGAATCCTCCATCTGGGTTCAGGAAAGCAGGATGTTTGCTGGAGCTGAGGTGCAGGAGGAAGAGGAGTGCTCTGAGCGCAGCACCTGTTACCTACTCAGGAGTTGTCAGAACTCTTCACCAGCAACACAGAGGATGAAGAATTCAACGAGTTTGAATAAAAATAAATAAATAAATATATATATTTTGGTGTTAATCTTGTTACATTTTAAAGAGATGAAGGTTGTTGCAGCATGCGCGCACACGTTTGGAAGACTCGACAAGAGAAACTATTTAAATCCAGCGGATTTGACCATTATATTCATTTATTAAAGAAAAGTTCAGCTCAGACACATCTTTGCTATAATTTTCAGCACAAACAAATATATTTTTTAAGTGTTAATCTTATAAATTTTTTAACAGATGAAGGTTTTAGCAGCGTGCGCACACACACGCACGCGCGCACACACACGCATACGCGCACGTGAAGACCGGTCAAAGCAAACCTATTTAAATTCAGCTATTTGACAATTACGTTCATTTTTAAAAGAAAAGTTCAGCTCAGACACACTTTTCCTGTAATGTCAGCAAACAAATATATTTTTAAGGTGTGTATCTTGTTAAATTTTAAAGATATGCACAGTGCACACGCTTGACACAGTGAAACTCTTTTTTAAATCCATCTGATTTGCAATATTATTTAGGAATATAGCAACATTTTACTCACCAAAAATCCTGATTATTTGTACACAAAATCCATCCAGCTATTAAATCAACATAACAATTTCTTTGCTCGTGCAGCTCGCTACAGATGCAGTTTGCTAGCTCTGGCTGCACACTCTGACTGTCCAATCAAAGCGTGTGAATACGCTAACGTTTCAGTACGACGTACAGGAAACATAAAAGTTGCAGAGAAGAGCGTGCCCATAGACATCAGGTTTTGCCAACTCAAAATCTGATTGGTTGAAGCAACAGCTTGGTGGACAGTGCCACATGGCTTGCAGGATTCCCAGAGAAGGCTTCCAGGCAGTTCCCTTTCAGTCTGTCTCTCAGTGCAACATACTTTCTATGGGAATTGCGCACCCGCGCGATTACCTGAAGGAATATACTCACGCCTTTACGGCAGGGGCGTCACCGCCACACCAGAGGCCCCGCCCTCTGGGTACTTAAGCGGCTGACGCCCATCCATCTTTCTCTTATTTGCCCTTCACCTCGCTTAAACCTGAACTACCTCTTCGCGGAACTGCTCTGGTGCTTCATCTCTCAATCTGAGGTGAGCTTGCTCCCTACACAGAGCGCACAGAGAATTATTCCTGCATACTACTGGGCTAGCGAAAGCTAGTCCGGCACATTTCTCTTAACCCCGAAGTATTTTCTTCTCCTCTCTCTACAGATTGCTTCGTTCGACGGCGCTAACAAAGCTACCTCGCTAACTCCTAGCGAGCTAGCCAGCAAAAGCGACGCGACGGAGGAGACATTTTTTTTAAAAAAAGAGAAAGAAGATTCTGGAAGGACTCGCTCGCCTCATCTCGGACATGCCTTCGGAGAAGGGAAAGCGAAAAGCGAGACTTCCAAGGAAAACCAGCAGGACGGCGAGCCCAACTTCGCGCGCCTGTCCCAGCGGATGTGGTTATTTCCTTGCAGCAACGGACACCCACGAGGCCTGTCCAGTCTGCCTGGGAATGCTTCATGCAAAAACAGCGCTGGATACGCCCGACTTTTGCCCACACTGCAGCCTCATGATGGATGCGGTGCTGCGGCATCGGGTTGACCTCGTCGCCAAGGCCATGGGCGCCTCAGCGACAACTGCAGACGCGGACACCACGGAGCCCCTCACTCCCACGCCGGAGGTGGAGAACATGTCTCTACATGACAGCACACGTGTCGAATGGGGTGACAGCCCTGATATGCTGGCCCCTATGGTGGACCTAACAGTCGAGTTCGACACCCGGGGCATGATGAACGAAGACGAGATCTCGATCTCAGCCTCGGGCGAATTTTCAACGGAGGAGACGGATGTGGAACTGGAGGATCAGGGTGAAGATCTCGCCCAGACCCCGCTACCCGCACTCCCAGACACTGACTTTTCCATCCCTGCTCTGTTCGACCTGTGCCACAGAGCAATGGACGCGCTGCACATCCCCTGGACCGAGCCTCCGCCTAGCCAACAGGTCACGAGGCTGGCAGGAAACTATTTTTACTTGAAGCAGCAGGCCGCCACGAGGCAAAGGAAGCCCGTGTTCCCGGACTTCCTTACAGAACTAACTCGCACCTGGGCTCAACCAAGAGCCCCTATGCTCTTACCCCTCTCACAGTTCCTCGACGTGGATGGGATGGATGAGGTGGGAATAGCCAACGTGCCTCAAATTGAGAACACACTGACGTCTCACCTGGCCCCTAAAGCCCCTTTCATAAGTCAGATCCGCTCAATTCCCGCACAGACCAGTCCGGCTTTAATCCCCCTGGGTTCATTCATAAAACAAAGTTGAATCCGGCCATGGCCTGCCCTCAATGGAGCATTCACAAAACGATTGGCAGCGCGGGTTGAAAAGAGGCGTGTTGAAAATCTGCAGCTCAGAGGACGTGGTGCCTGTGTGTTTAACGTGGGACCGCAGAGGTGTCTGTAAACAAACATGGCGACGCTAGCGAACATCGTTGTGCTTATGGTTTTGTTTTTTTTTGCTCTCGCATCAATCTGCTCCAGAAGGGCTTATCCTTCACTGTACCGGTAAGTCCCTTATTAATTTCCTCCTCTGCGCGCAGAGACAGGAGTACACGGGTCTCTGCCTCACCCCAATTAGACATTTCCGTGATGATCAAAAAAAAGAAAAAGATTTGGCGAAGAATAGCGAGTGATGCGCAAGCAAAATACAAATGTCATGTTCTTGTTTACAAATTTAAATAGAACGCGACAGTGGACCCCGGAAGAGTACGTGGGAGAGTATGTCATATTCAAATCAGTTTGAAGTTGCAGCAACCTGACACCTTTCACAAGTCGACAGATCCTAGCTTAATACTACCTCTGCTCGCGGAACAACGGTGGATCAGAGGCAAGTAAAATTAACCCGGCAATGCGCGTTCGTGTTTCTTCTGAATGCTCGTTGGAGGACTGAACACGCATCAGAGCCGGATTGAGCTGTTTTATGAAAGGGGCTTAAGTCATCAGGAACGAAACCAACTCTCCCCAGCAAGGCTTGCCGGGCCTCGGCGTCTCTCCTCGAGAAATGCTACAGGGCTCAGGGACTCGCGGCACGTGCCATGAACACGTCTGCGTTAATGCAGGCTTACTGGCCGAAAAACTGCAACAGCTCCAAACAACAACGGACAAGCAGGAGGCCGCAGGATTGCTGGATGAAGCTTGCAGGGCAACAGACTTTGTGCTCCGTATCAAAGTCAAAGTCAAAGTCAACTTTATTGTCAGAACTGCAATATGTACAGGACATACACAGGACCGAAATTGCGTTTCTCTCAGTCCCTCGGTGCAACAGTAACCATCTAAACACTAAACACTAAAACATTTAATAAACATAAGCATAAAATAGTAAAAGTGTAACACTGTCCTGAGTTTTTTCATAATAGTATAAAAGTATGAAAATTTACACCAACACTGAAACACCAAACACCCCTAAAACACCAAACACCCAATGAACATAAGCATAAAATGAAATAATAAAAGTGTAATACTGTCCTGAGTTTTTGCATAGTAGTATAAAAAGTATAAAAAGTATATCTATAAAATAAACTGAAGGTTCTAGCATTGACATTTGCAAAGAGTGGCACAGCAGCATATAAGTTAATGTACACAGTATATGTATGAGGTATTTGATGTTGGTATATAGGCAAAGTGGCATATGCAGTGAGGCACATAAGGCACATTTGGCATCCTTAGATAAGGCTAGTCAGAGAATGCTGTATATGTATCTGCAGTAGTGTAGATAAAAGTAGTGTAAATGTAAACAGTAGTAATAAATGTAAAGCAGTAGTAATAAATGTAAACCGTATTAATAAATGTAAACAGTGAATGTAAACAGTAGTATGACTATAGGCAGTAATGTAATACAAACATTAGTGCAAATATGAGAAGTAGTGCAAACTGAATGAGCACATGACCGAGAGTTTAGTGAATAACCCGTTTGATGACACAGAGTCCAGTGTTAAAAACTTTGTGTTGAGTGGTAATGTGTGAGAAAGTTTTCTGTGTTAAGGCAGTTCAAATGGTAGGGGAGGCAGAGCAGGCAGAGTGTTTAGCATTCTGATTGCCTGATGAACAGAGCTGTCTCTCAGTCTACTCGTAGGGATGGGAATTGATAAGAAATTATCAATATCAATGCCGTTATCGATGTCCTTTATCGATTCAATTCCTTATCAATTCTGTTATCAATTCTCATTTGGGTAAAAAAATATAGTAAACCATTTTAATAATAAACGAATAATATAGGATAGAGTTTCCGGAAAGGCCTTGGTTGGCTGCATTTTCCTTTTGCAGTTAGAACTTGGCAGTCACTTTTAGTTGTGTTGGTGACGTTGTGGTTCACTTTCTACTTTTCTTGTAGGACACATACTTCTTAGGTAGACTTTAGTTGGGTTATTTTTATTTATTTATTTTTTTTGTCCTGTTTATCTCCTGTCCACGCTCCAGCTCAGTAGGTGGCGGTAATGCACCTTAAGTTGTTTGCCAACCGCCATTAAACTCCACCTAGAAGAAGAAGAAGAACTCGGTGCTTATGCTAGCTGTTTGTGCTGGGGTTACTTGGATAAATCCGCAGAGTTTCCCGCTGTTTCAAGCCAAATTAACACGGCCGGAGGATTCTATTGTGTGTTTTGTGTCGACCACTCGACGGTGAGTCGTTAATTTTATGTATTTTGGGTTCATTTCGCCAATTTTACCCGCCATTTTGAAGAGGGCAACTGGTGAAATGTTTTTAATCCAGCAGATTTGACCATTTGAACCGGTTAAACTCAGAAAAACCTTGTGCTATAAAGTCACTGACTTTATAGCACAAGGTTCTTCTGAGCTTAACCGGTTCAAATGGTCAAATCTGTTGGATTAAAAAAAGTATTTCTCCATCTACCCTCTTCAAAATGGCGGTTAGCGTGTTAGCAGAACCGATAAGCTGAATCGTTAAGACACGCAACCTACAATTCCATGGAATTGGACTTTTAAGAACCGGTTCTCTAACAGAACCGGTTCTCGGTTCCCATCCCTAGTCTACTGGTACGAGCCTGGAGACTCCTCAGTCTCCTCCCTGATGGCAGCAGTCTAAAGCGGCTGTGTGGTGGGTGTGTGGGATCACCTGCCATGCAGTGGGCTTTCCGAGTGAGGCGTTTGCTGTGTAATGGTACATCCAGACCGAACGCGATTTCAACTGCAAAAAAGCTCGACACGCACGCAAGTGGACGCTGAAAGACCCAGTTGTGTCCAGACCGTAACGTGAAGCGGCCACGGCGTGGGCGGGGTGTGGGAGGAGCGTCTTGATTCTCTTTCCGGTCTGACGTGTTGTTGTTGTCTGTTTTCAAAATGGAGGATGATGATGATGATGTGGTGACAATTGCCTTAATATATTTACTAGTAGCACGCAGAAGACGTGCAAGGCGCCGTGTCTGGGTTCACGAAACTATTCAGAGGCGTTTGCACTTGGGTGAGTTTCACCGTTTAATCCAGGAGCTGCGCATGGACGAGCAGCGCTTTCAGCGGTACTTCCGTCTGACCTGTGCCCAGTTTGACGACCTGCTGTCTCGTGTTGGTGCCCGCATCACCTACCAGGACACCAACTACAGGCGCGCGATTCCTGCAGAAGAACGCTTGGCCATCTGTCTCCGGTTGGTTATTTGTGACAACAGATAAATAGCGCGAATGTCTGTCTGTCTGTCATATATAAATAAATATATATATATACATACACTGTATATATATATACACTGTATTGTGTCTTATTTGAGTGATGTTTGCCACACATAATAATGTGTGTATACATATAGAGGTGTGTGTGTATACATATAGAGGTGTGTGTGTGTAGGTTCTATTATGTGCATTACACATGTTGTACGTTGAGGTGTGTGTGTGTGTGTGTGTGTAGTTCTATTATGTGCATTACACATGCTGTAAGTTGAGGTGTGTGTGTGTGTGTGTTTCGGTTCTATTATGTGCATTACACATCTTGTACGTTTAATGTTATATATGTAATTTTAATGACTCTTTCTCTATGCAGGTTTTTTGCAACCGGCGACTCCTACAGGACCATAGCAAGCAGCTTTCGTGTGGGAATTTCCACTGTCGCCACCATTGTTCCTGATGTGGCGACCGCTATCTGGGACTGTCTAGTGGAGGAGTTCATGGCTGTACCTACAGCCATGAACCGGACAAGCACCTCCCTGGCGCTGGGGACAGAGGACCCCACGTCATCGTGGCAGATGAGGCTTTCCCGTTGCGCAGAAATCTAATGCGGCCCTTCCCAGGACGTGGGGAACTGACCAGAGAGAAACGTGTTTTCAACTATCGACTTTCACGGGCACGGCTGGTGGTTGAGGATGCATTTGGGATCTGGTCTAGTCAGTGGCGTATGTTTCGCCGTGACCTTGAAATCTCCCCTGAGGTTGTGGAGAAGTGTGTTAAAGCCACTTGTGTTCTCCACAATTTAATCCGGGGTGACGACATACCAGCACACCTTGGCACAGAAGAGCCCCTTCCCGGTGTTCAGAGAATGGGAACAAACTTTGCATCAAGAGAGGCAATGGACACCAGAGGGGCATTCATGAGATACTTCTCCGAAGAAGGAGCATTGACATGGCAGCCAACAGAGTAGTCATCACCCCCACTGACTTGCAACGTCTCTGTTACGTGCCACAAAATCACCTGCTGAGCCAAGTGTTAACAGTTTTTTGTTATACATAGTATGGTTTTATTTTATGTAGAAGTATTTTTTTTAATCTCAAGTACACAAAGTTCATTGTGAACACTGTCGTATCCACATTTTCATTTGTTGCATGTGTGCAATTCAATTAAAAATAACAGTTCGAAGTTGTGTGATTACTTTCTGTTTGTTTTGGTTAGAAATTCAGATATTCAGATTAAGGTGATACCTTAATATAATATAGTTGACGACGAAGTAGAAAGTTCACTATTTACACTCGTAGTGGAGACAAAGTGTTGTAAACACAGTTGACGAAAAATAGAAGAAACCTGAAAATTTTTTGTTGGGTTAAGGGTTGTAGTGCAGATTGCATTATGTAAATCTACAATAATGACTTTTGTTTAAGTAAGTAAGGAAATTATCTGAACTCTATGTGTTGTCTTTAAATGTTGAAAGAATAGTGTGACCTTGGCCAACATTAAAGTAATATCGGTTCTTTGGGGAAAATATTTTTTTTTCTACATTCAATATTAACTTAAAGGACCAAACAAATGAATGGCAGACTAAAACTACAATATTACATAAATATATTTACATATATATACACATATAACTATATATATATACATACATATGTATGTACATATACATATGTGTATATTTATATACATATGTATGTATATTTATATATATACATATGTATATATATATTAATATATTTACATATATATATACCTATATATAAATATATATACATATATATATATACCTATATATAAGTATGTATGTTTTAATTAGTACAAATGTAAAAGTCAAAATACAAAGTCTACTTTATTTTCAAAAATGCATTACGTACAGGTAATACACAGGATTGAATGTTCATTACTCTCTGTGCCTCGGTGCAACAGTTAACATTTAAACACTAAAACATTTAATAAACATAAGCGTAAAATGAAATAAAAGTTTAGTCAGAGTCAGAGAGTCAGAGTCAGAGAGAATTTATTGTCATTTGCACCGCATGTAGTACATGTGTTGAAAACGAGATTATGTACACAGGGTCCCAGTTACATCCAACAACAAATGCAAGAGAAAAACAATAATAACATCTAGGATTAACTAAGAGAGACATCACATCAGCTAGTAATACACTAAGCCCTAATGTAGTAGAAAAACATCATTATAAACAGCAGCACGAACATGAGCAGATGGTCACAGATGAACGCAGCAACAAGAAACAGATCAGTATCAGTATGATGTGACATTTTGCAGTGTTTATTCTTATTATTTATTTATTCATGAGTCTGACAGCCTCAGGGTAGAAGCTGTTTCTCAGTCTAGTGGTTCTACATTTGATGCTCCTCAACCTCCGTCCCGAGGGGAGTGGTGCAAAGAGTGAGTGTGCTGGGTGAGTGAGGTCTTTCATGATGCAGGTGGCTCTTTTTCTGCATCTGGAGGTGTAAATGTCTGTGATGGTGGGGAGACTGACTCCCACAGACTTCTGTGCAGCCTTCACCACTCTCTGCAGAGCTTTTCTCTCTGCAACTGTGCAGCCTCCATGCCACACGTTGATGCTGGAGCACAGGACGCTCTCCACTGCACACCTGTAGAACGAGGTGAGGACTGGGCTTCTCAGACCGGCTCGTCTCAGCCGTCTGAGGAAGTAGAGTCTCTGATGACCTTTCTTGATCAGGCTGGTGGTGTTATTGCTCCAGCTGAGGTTATCATTCATGTGTACACCCAGGTATTTGTAGCTGGAGACCACCTCCACCGCAGATCCACCTATATACAGTGGGGTGTGGGTGTGTTTGTTCCTTCTGAAGTCCACAATCATCTCCTTCGTCTTCTTCACATTCATGTGAAGGTTGTTCTCTTTGCACCAGCTCTCCAGATGTTCCACCTCCTGTCTGTAGCTGGATTCATCATTATCTGTGATGCATCCCACCACAGCTGTATCATCTGCAAACTTAACAATATGACAGCCTGGATGTGTGGCTGTACAATCATATGTGAGCAGAGTGAACAGAAGAGGGCTCAGCACACATCCCTGAGGAGAGCCAGTGCTGAGGGTGATGGTGGAGGAGGAGAAGTTGTGGATCTTCACGGACTGTGGTCTGTCTGTTAAGAAGTCTAAGACCCAGTTACAAATAGAGGGGCTTAGTCCAAGTGTGGATAGTTTGTCTATCAGAGTTTGGGGGATCATGGTGTTGAAGGCAGATGTGAAGTCCACAAAGAGCAGACGCACGTATGAGTCCTTCTGATCCAGGTGGGTGAGAGCAGTGTGGACCACGGAGGAGATGGCGTCCTCTGTTGATCGGTTCTCACGGTATGCATATTGATGAGGGTCCTCGTTGATGTTGACGGCTGTCTTGATGTGGGACATGACCAGTTTCTCAAAACATTTAGCGACTATCGGGGTGAGAGCCACCGGTCTGTAGTCATTCAGACCAGTCACTGTGGAGCTTTTTGGGACTGGGATGATGGTGGCGGTCTTCAGGCAGGTGGGAACTGACTCCAGTGCAAGTGAGGTGGTGAAGATGTCAGCCAGCACCTCACAGAGCTGGTCCGCACATTCCTTCAGAACTTTCCCTGGGATGTTGTCTGGACCCGTAGCTTTATGAGGGTTGATCCTTCTGAGACTGCCTCTCACTTCTGCTGCGGTCACTTTGAGGTGCTCCTCGTCTGGTGATGAGGTGAGTCTGGTGCTAGTTGGTCTGTTTGGATCATCAAAACGTGCATAAAACTTATTGAGGGCATCAGGCAGGGATGGGTCCCTGGGGCATTGTTTGCTTTTGCCCTTGTAGTCTGTTAAGCATTTGATGCCCTGCCACATGCTCCTTGGATCATGTGAGGTGAACTGTCCCTCGATCCTCTGTGCATACGCGGCTTTGGCCTTCTTTATGCCATCATCCAGTTCTCTCCTGCACTTTCTCAACTCCTCAGTATCTTTAGACTTGAATGCAGTGTCCCTGGCTGCCAGCAGGGTGCGGACATCCTTATTTAGCCAGGGTTTTTGATTGGGGTAAAATTTAACACACTTTCTTATGGATACATTTTCAGCACATGTACTGATGTAACCCAGGACAGAGGAAGCATAAAGCTCCAGGTCAATTGAATTTCCATTCGTAGCTGCCTCTTTGAAGACAGACCAGTTTGTGTTTTCAAAGCAGTCTCTTAGCATGGGGGAACTATCTTGGCGCCACGATGTTATCACTCTTTGTTCTGGCATCGCACGTCTGAGTGGGGGGAGCTGTCTAGGGACCAATAGCAGGGAGCGATGGTCGGAAGCCCCGATCGGTGGGCGTGGCTTCGCCGTGTACGCCCCCTTCACATTCGTGTAGACCTGGTCTAATGTCTTATTTCCTCGTGTTTCTGTGAAAACGTGCTGATTGAAGGTTGGAAGGATGACACGTAAATCCACGTGATTGAAGTCCCCGGAAACAATGAAAAACCCCTCAGGATATTTACACTGCAGCGAGGTGAGTAAGTCATGAATTTCTTCCTGGGCGTCTTTAGCATTAGCATCGGGGGGTATGTAAACATTGCTTATTATTATCGCTGAATAGTCGCGGGGGAGGTAATGTGGCCTACATCTTATTGTTAAAAGCTCCACAGCAGCTGAGCAGATCCTGCTGATAACGGCACAGTTCGTGCACCAGTCTTTGTTAACGTAAATGCAGACGCCTCCACCTCGCGTTTTCCCCGTAGTCTCGATGCACCGGTCCGTTCTGAAAAATAGTTTATTATCCAACTCGTAAACAGAGTCAGGAGTGTCTTCATTGATCCATGTTTCCGTGAGACAAAGCACCGAACATCTCCTCATCTCCTCCGACGTTGTTACTCTCAGACGAAGCAGGTCCATCTTGTTGTCGAGCGAACGCACATTGGACAGAAATAAAGCCGGCATCGGGGGTTTACCGGTTTTAGCGTCTGCTCGTAGTCTCGTCATGATTCCTGCTCGACAGCCACGTTTTTTCCCTCGAGAGCACCGCTTTCTTTTCTTTCCTCCGCGCATCTGCTTCCAGAAAGATGATCTAAGCAGATCCAATCTTCCGAGCTCTGATTTGAGTTCGTTGCTGATTTCAGCTGTGCCTTGTGGTAAATCCGCTCCAATTCTCAACAGCTCAGTTCGGCTATAATTCACCCGCAAAAAACGCGCAGAGTCAGGTACAAAAACACTATTAAAACTACTAAAAACTGGGAATGTTCTGGGAGCCCATGAAGCTGCTACTGGTCTGAGCGCGGCCATCTTGGTATTAGTTTAATACTGTTTTGAGTTTTTGCTTAGTAGTTTTTGCATAGTAGTACAATGAAAGTATGAAAAGTTACACCAACACTAAAAACTAACATCTAATAAGCTTAAAGGTTCAGTCTGCAGTTTCTGTAGAACAGCAGCACTTAGAAAAAATTTCAACAAGCAAAGCATTCTGATCCCTCCCCCTCAGAGCCATATATGGCTCTGCCCCCTTGTGGTCTGTTGAAATTTGAATTCAAGCTCTGTTTTTATTGGCTGATTCAAATTCAAGCTCGGTTTTTATTGGCTGGTTACAAACTTTGTTTTTATTGGCTGGAAAATGGCGGGTCACTTTTTCTTTTTAGAAATGCTTATTTACCACCTGGAGAAGCAAGGGGACAATATTTTTTTTAAGTTTTTTCAGAGATTACCTCTCTAACATCAATCTAGTGACAGAGTGAAGAAATATGTTAAAATATATATTGTTTGAAAAGTTACAGACTACATTACAATCTTACATACCCCAGCTTTAAACATAATATAAAAAGACTATAATACTGTCCTGAGTTTTTTGCATAGTAGTACAAATGTGCAAAAAGTATATCTAAAAAATAACAATGACAGTACTGACATTGACATTTGTAATAGAATGAAAAAGCAGCATATGAAGTTCATGTACACTGTATAAGTATGAGGTAGATGATATTAGTATAGAGGTACAGTGTCATATGTAATAAGGCTAGTAAAAAAAAAATATATATATATATCAATATATATATATATATATAT
>JBBPBX010078357.1:6490-16644 GCA_038048925.1 Garcialebias charrua | reverse complement strand
TATAATTATCTCTAAAATAATTTGCATTAGCTGCTAAGACTACTGTAGTTATTGGATGTGAGCAATAAAACAGATTTATTCTGAAATAAAAAAGTATTCAATATCAAAAAACGTTCAATACAGAAACAACTGGACTTTATTTGTAACAGAAGACGTTTCGCTTCTCATCCGAGAAGCTTTCTCAATTCAAAGAGCAGAGTGGGTTTCAGATTTTAAAGGCTGAGATAAGATCAGAGAGTCTTTATTGTCATTTGCACCGCATGTGGTACATGTGATGAAACGAGATTATGTACACAGGGTCCCAGTTACATCCAACAACAAAATGTAAGAGAAAAACAGTAATAACATCTAGGATATAACTAAGAAAAACATCAACTAGAAATACACTAAGCCCTAATGTAGTAGAAAAACATCATTATAAACAGCAGCACGAACATGAGTCTGTATGAGCAGATGGTCACAGATGAACACAGCAACAAGAAAACAGATCAGCATCAGCATGATGTGATATTTTGCAGTGTTTATTCTTATTATTTATTTATTCATGAGTCTAACAGCCTCAGGGTAGAAGCTGTTCCTCAGTCTAGTGGTTCTACATTTGATGCTCCTCAACCTCCGTCCTGAGGGGAGTGGGGCAAAGAGTGAGTGTGCTGGGTGAGTGAGGTCTTTCATGATGCAGGTGGCTCTTTTCCTGCATCTGGAGGTGTAAATGTCTGTGATGGTGGGGAGACTGACTCCAACATCTTCTGTGCAGCCTTCACCACTCTCTGTAGAGCTTTTCTTTCTGCAGCTGTGCAGCCTCCATGCCACACGTTGATGCTGGAGCACAGGATGCTCTCCACTGCACACCTGTAGAAGGAGGTGAGGACTGAGCTCTCAGACCAGCTCGTCTCAGCCGTCTGAGGAAGTAGAGTCTCTGATGACCTTTCTTGATCAGGCTGGTGGTGTTGTTGCTCCAGCTGAGGTTATCATTCAAGTGTACACCCAAGTATTTGTAGCTGGAGACCACTTCCACTGCAGATCCACCTATGTTCAGTGGGGCGTGGGTGTGTTTGTTCCTTCTGAAGTCCACAATCATCTCCTTTGTCTTCTTCACATTCATGTGAAGGTTATTCTCTTTGCACCAGCTCTCCAGGTGTTCCACCTCCTGCCTGTAGCTGGACTCATCATTGTTTGTGATGCAGCCCACCACAGCTGTATCATCTGCAAACTTTACAATATGACAGCCTGGATGGGTAGCTGCACAATCATATATGAGCAGAGTGAACAGAAGAGGGCTCAACACACATCCCTGAGGAGAGCCAGTGCTGAGGGTTATGGTGGAGGAGGAGAAGTTGTGGATCTTCACGGACTGTGGTCTGTTTGTTAAGAAGTCTAGTACCCAGTTACAAATAGAGGGGCTTAGTCCAAGTGTGAATAGTTTGTCCATCAGAGTTTGGGGGATCATGGTGTTGAAGGCAGATGTGAAGTCCACAAAGAGCAGACGGACGTATGAGTCCTTCTGATCCAGGTGGGTGAGAGCAGTGTGGACCACGGAAGAGATGGCGTCCTCTGTTGATCGGTTCTCGCGGTATGCATATTGATGAGGGTCCTCGTTGATGTTGACGGTTGCCTTGATGTGGGACATGACCAGTTTCTCAAAACATTTAGCGACTATCGGGGTGAGGGCCACCGGTCTATAGTCATTCAGACCAGTCACTGTGGAGCTTTTTGGAACTGGGATGATGGTGGCGGTCTTCAGGCAGGTGGGAACTGACTCCAGTGCAAGTGAGGTGTTGAAGATGTCAGCCAGCACATCGCAGAGCTGATCAGCACATTCCTTCAGAACTTTCCCGGGGATGTTGTCCGGTCCAGTTGCTTTATGAGGGTTGATCCTTCTGAGACTGCCTCTCACTTCTGTTGTGGTCACGCTGAGGTGCACTTCATCTGGTGGTGAGGTGAGTCTGGTGATACACACATATCTTATCTCAGCCTTTAAAACCTGAAACCCACTCTCTGCTCTTTGAATTGAGAAAGCTCCTCAGATGAAGAGCGATAACGTCTTCTGTTACAAATAAAGTCCAGTTGTTTCTGCAGTGAACAGTTTTTTGATTTTATCTTTTTTTTTCATTCAACCTTTATTTAGGCAGGTTAATCTCATTGAGCCTCGAGGACTCATTTACAAGAGTCCATTTACATGTCCTGGATGACTGAGAATCTACACCAGCACATGTATTTAAGGTAACCAATAAACATTCAGAAAACATTTGTGAAACATTGTGCACGTTTTGCTGCATTTCAAACAGCAACAACTCATGGTGTGTGTGTGTGTGTGTGTGTGTGTGTGTGTGTGTGTGTGTGTGTGTGTGTGTGTGTGTGTGTGTGTGTGTGTGTGTGAACCTCGTAGCATTCGCAGTAATTCTTCAGGCATCCTGAGCGTTTACAGTGACAGCCTTTGTTGTGGCGTGCTTTGGCCACGCCCAACCTGCCAGCAGCGATCTTCAGCCTGAAGGCTTTGGGGTTACGATCTAAACATGACTAAAAAAAATACAAATACAGTATTGATGAGAAGAAGAAAAATAATCCATTAGAACTGATTATTTTCTTACGGTAGTAGTGTGACCATTTTGAACTGAGGTTCTGAGGAAAAGTAATAAAACATCTTATCTGGTGACAGCTCTTTAAATGAGCTTGGCTTGAAGAAATAAGAGTTTCATTGTAGGGACGCAGTAGTGAAGGGTACTGTATCAGTCTGATACCGTGTCCGTGTACTTATACTCATAAAAAGTGCTACGATACCTTAGTAGCGAGTCTTTCTTTTTAAAATACTTTCTTAGCTACTTTAGTAAACAACTCTGAAATGTGATTTAACTGCGAGTGTTGTTAAGATCGATAATAAATCAACTGTATGGACAGATCCAACACTCAGTCAGGTCATCTGGACGGTGTCTTTGTTTGTTTGTGCTGAGACGTTTCACCCTCCATCCAGAAGCTTCATCGTCTGAGGAAACACCAAACAAAACTCAAAAAAAGCTACGTCTGGTCCTCTGGACATTCAAAAAACAAAACAAAACAAAGCAAAAAAATTGTAGAAACCCACCCACACAGACCAGTATTTACAGTTTGACTCCCATCACCCTCTGGAGCACAAGTTAGGAGTCATCAGGACTCTGTACCACAGAGCAGACAGCGTCCCCACTAACTCAGGAGCCAGACAGAAGAGAAATCACACACAAAACAGGCTCTAGAGAAATGTGGATATCCTAACTGGGCCTTCCTGAAAGCAGAGAAGAAACCCAAACAGGACTCCAGCAGCCATCAGGTGAAAAGAAGGAACCCAGACCCAGACCAGTGGTCATTCCAGATGTTGCAGGAGTTTCAGAGACATTGAGACGTTTATTTTCTAAACACAACGTCCCAGTGGCTTTTAAACCCCAAAATACATTAAAGACTGGTTCATCCCAAAGATCCAGTCCCCCGGCACAAACAGAGTAATATTGTGTATGCTGTTCAGTGTCAGGAGGGTGATCAGTCTTATATCAGGGAAACTAAACAGCCACTGGCCAAAAGGATGGACCAGCACAGAAGATCAACATCATCAGGTCAGGACTCTGTGGTCTACACTCATCTCCAGGTCAGAGGTCACTCTTTCAGGGATGAAGATGTTCACATCCTTGATAGAGAGGAACGATGGTTTGAGAGAGGAGTAAAGGAGGCCATCTTTGTGAAAAGAAACCGTCCATCATTAAACAGAGGTGGAGGCCTCCGGGTTCAACTGTCCCCCTCTTACAATGCTGTTATTGCTAGTATCACTCAGCCCTCTGTGAATAGCAAACAACCATCAGGGTGCTAACGATCCATCGTTAGGCTGATGGTCCTCCTTGATCATGTGAGCAGCTGGTTTCGGCTGTCATCAGCCAACTGGTTGATCCACTGTGAGAGGGTGCTATTTATAAGACTGAGCTGAATACAGCAGCTCAGACTGAGGAAGTCTTTCGGACGAAAGACGAAACGTTTCTACAATTTTTTTGTTTTGTTTTGTTTTTTGAATGTCCAGAGGACCAGACTTGGCTTTTTTAGATTTTTCTACCTGGATTATTGAGCAGCATCAGGGTACCAAACAAAACTGCTTCTCCCCCAACAGCTTACTCCAAAGGGGGAAAAAAAAGTTATGTTGATGCTAAGATGGTCTCTGGGGCGCGCCCTCTCCTCCAGTGCCCGCCCTCTCCCTTGTCGGCAGTCATGTCAAACTGGTTCAAAACACCAAAGTCCATGCTCAATAATCCAGGTATAAAATCCAACAATTCTATCAGGTCAAAATTGCTGGATTTACCTGGATTACTGAGCATGGACTTTGTTGTGTGGCCAGATATAAAATTTGAATTTGTCGTTTTAAAAATGACTACAGTCCACTTTGGTCCTAGCTGCATCCTGTCAGACATCCAGTAAACTCTTTATGATGTTTAATGAGAAAATCTACATGGATATTATAACTTTTTCACAGAAGCCCAGCTCCAAAGGACCAAAGTATCACATTAAGAATTATACTGAAGTAACAAAGTTAATTGTACATCACATTTATTGAGAAATTCAGAATACAGGTGGTCCCCGACTTACGAACGAGTTCCGTTCCTACGCACCGTTCGTAAGTCGAAAATTCGTGTCGGAACTACACGAGACGCCACTGATACACGTACATGTACGTTAATGAACAGTTACTAAGTTACCAAGCACTTCGCCTATCCTAACACAGCTACATAATTATCAAAAAGCACATACAGTCCAGGGCTAAAAAATAAAAATTTAATTTCTAACTTTGAGCTGGTCAAGCCTGTCTCATCTTTTTGCATGTTAGCTCATTGAACGTCCGAGCACCGCAGCTTCTTGCTGCTTCACGCAGTCCAAACTGTTTACAGGAAGGACTGTTAGCTTGTTAACTCCATACATTTGGAGCCAGAAAAAGAGTTAATAACTTACTGAGAGCCATTTCTCCGCGGGGTCCATCCAAAACAAGCTGCTCCACGTTAGCATGTTAGCCCTGGCATTAGCAGCGCCCGTTAGCGTTAGCCCCGCCAAGGCTGCCACAGCTGTTTGTCCGTGTTTTCGCATGTTAGCTCGGTGTCCAGACAACATCTTAGGCTGCCAGGCGGACATGGAGGCAAGCTCCCGGCCGCCGCCCGTCGGATCTGTGTCCCCGATGGGGCGTTAGCATCTGTAGTGAACCAGACGGGGTTCTCTAATACACCTTCGTCTCTTTGATATGTCCCAGTGACACCTTTTCACTGATACTCTCAGTAAAAAGACATTAACACTATTTTATTACATTATTTTGAATCAAAACACAATAAGTCATAAGAGACGCTCTTATTTCTCTATTTTTGTGTTAATGAATAACCTTGTGTTACTTGTAAGCATTATTGAATCCAATGTTATTTCAAAATAATGATCACTTCTTCATATGATGAATCAAACGTTGAAAGTGAATTAATGTCAGACTGAACTCCTCAGTTTGTTAGAAGTTAGAACACAGTTTTAATCAGTTGTTTTATGAAGCTGGCTCCAGTCTAATCTGTTCTCTCTCTTCATTCTAAACGACTTCTTAAAACAATCTTCTCCTATCCGAGTGACCTTCATTTCTAACTCCCTTCCACTGGTTCGTTTGAACCAATCGGGGAAGAACAAGTCACTGATCAGATCCTTCCTTAAAGTTCTAAGCTGTTGCTGGAACTGACAGAGTCTGCTGTGGTCCTCAAGCCATGAGGTTCCCCAAAGAGCTGAATAAACGCCAGTCACACGCTAAGGACACGTCATTCAGTTAAAGACTTATAACATGCCAAGTTATAAGTCATCTTCAAGAGCTGAAATGCTCTATTTTAACGAAACTCCTTCAAAGAATCTTTTATCTTGAAAAGCCAAACGGGAACTGAGGTCGCTACTTCGGGAGGTCGACGCAGATCTCATGGAAGCCGCTGGAAGGTGAACAGCTGAAGCCTGATCAACATGAGAAGCACGGACGGACGGTCTGTGTACGTTGAGGCTAATCTACTTTACCGTAGCCGAGATGAAGAATCTTCGCCAGGTAAAGAGTCGTTGTTCCCCGCGGGCGAGAGTCTAGCTGAAGCCGACGAAGAGTGTGCTTTTCCTGGTTAAAAACACATCAAGATAATGCCTCTCCTCATCCTCCATTTTCTTCATCCTCCATTTTCTCTTCACTGAAACTTTCTTACTTTAAGTAACTAAACTTTAAGCTAAGAGCCTGCAGTATAAGTTATTAAAACCCATAACTTTATTCTGTTGTACCTAAAAGTTACGAACGCGTGATGTCATCTGCTGAAGTAAATTATAGGAAAAATGATCAACCAATCATGTACAAATGTGTGATGTAATTTACAATTATGTTAAATAAATGGTCCAGTCCTGCTGTGCCAACATAAGTTTAACGTTTCCTGTGAATTACATCTGGTCAAAGGTATAGAATTATTGGTATTAAGCTGAAAAAGAGAGAACTCGTTTAATTAATGATGTATTTTTGTGTCAGTCTAAACCCTGCCAATTTATACATCTAAAATATAGGTAAGTCAGTAAACTGACCCCTTCCTATATTACTACACATCCAACCGTGCATCCTACAGCTAGGCTTGTTAGAATGTTAGCTCGTTGCTACTCCGGTCCGGCTCGCTGTCTGCTGCTTCACGCAGTCCACAGCGTTGTTTTGCTTCGCCCATCCGTTCCTCCACAAAACCACCGTTCAGCTCCAGATCATGTATCCGAGCGCAGGAACCTCTGATCTGACAAAGCCGGCTGTCAAGGCTGGAGCTACGAGGCTGGAGCTAACTGGCTACGGCTAAACTCGTGGGCACTGCCGAAAACTGTCGGAAACTGCCGCAAACTTGGTAAATCGGCTTAAAATTAATAATTATGTATTAATATTAATAATACATTATTTATAAAGCCATTTAAAAACAACCACAGCTGCAAGAAAGTGCTGTACACATGAAATCAAGGACATTTAAACACACACACACACACACACACACACACACACACACACACACACAAAAAAACAAAAAAACGTTTTTTTATTTAAATTAATATGATTCGTTCGTAAAGTCGGAACGTCGTAAGTCGAGGCCGTCGTAAGTTGGGGACCACCTGTAACTGCATGTTCTTCAAACACCAAAGAACATCACAAATATAATGCGTCAGAATTACGTATTGCTCGCTGCCTTGCATCCCAGATTTTTAGACAAAGATCACGAGCAATCTGTTGGTGCTCAAAGTATGTTAGGGATGACCCCCCAGCTTCTAACAGGCCACATTTGAGCTTTGTATCTGTAAAAGTGACTGAGCTATAGACATTTTTGTGTTTCCTAATACTGTACTGATTATCTGTGGCAGGAACCAGGAAACGAGTCGTTCTATAAAAGGCATCAGCCAATGATTAATTTCTGAAAGTGTCATTACACTCCATCCATTGGTTCTTGAAACATTTACTGTATCTAAGAAACAAACACAAAACAGAATACACAATAACATAATGTTGTAGAGATTCTCTCGTACGTTTGTGTCATGCAGTGATTAGATCTAAAAGTAAAATGACGTCAGTGGCTGATACAGACACAGGAAGTGTTTTCCAGTAACAAAGCGGACAAGCCCCCTCTGTAAAGGAAAGAAACGTGTCTCTCTGGCTGAAACACCGATTAGACGCCATCGAACCTGACGGCCTCGCACACCGTGTCTCTGCAACTCTTATTACCTGATAAACAGTTAACTCACACAGCAGTCACCACGGTGAGCTGGACGGGGACCAGGTATCCTTCACTGTAAGACAACACCTCCACCTCACTGTGTCAGTCTTATTGACAGTCATCTTGTTACGGTGGCCCCAAGGTGTAAATGAACAACATTTAAAAAAACGGAATTACACTGGAAAAGCACAACAAAAACAACAAAAAGACAACAACATTGAAAAAACGAAATTACATTTGAAAAAACAAAATTACATTTGAAAAAACGAAATTACATTAAGCCAAAGCGGAAGTGGCAGGAATCATATTAGGAAAAAAAACGGAATTACATTTGGAAAAACACAACAAAAACACAACAACATTTGAAAAAACGAAATTACATTAGAAAAAAACAGAATTACATTTGAAAAAACAAAATAACATTTGGAAAAACTATTAATTTAAGACAAACATATATTTTTTAAACTTTATTGACAACATAAAACCAAACACAGTACACAAAGTGTAAACACACACATACACGGAGGTAGTTAGTTAGCATGCTGTCCTTTAGCCTTAACAACATAAAACCGAACACAGTACAGTACACGCACACAAACACATACACACACGGAGGGAGTTCTTCCAGCGCCATCTTCTTTAAGCTTGAACAAAACAGTTTATACTGTACAGGCTAAAGGATAGCATATACTACCTCCGTGTGTGTTTGTGTACGTGTACTGTGTTTGGTTTTATGTTGTTAAGGCTAAAGGATAGCATGCTAACTAACTACCTCTGTGCGTGTGTGTGTGTGTGTGTGTTTACACTTTGTGTACTGTGTTCGGTTTTATGTTGTCAATAAAGTTTTTAAAGGGGACCACAGATGCAAAATTCACTTTTTAATGTTTTTTTTACTCTACTTTGGGTATTTACTTCTTAAAAAAACAGTCCTAGGGCCAAAGAAATGCACCCAGTGGCATATTTACTCTAAGTAGATTTATTTTTCAGGGATATAAATGTCTCGTTTTCAAATCCGGTGGTTTTTGACGTCACAAGCCGTAGGACAACCCACCCCAAACCTGAGTCCAGCCCCTCACCTAGCAACCCCTGGTTAGGCTCAACCCACTTCAGTATAAAAGACGTGACGGTTGTTTTTCCTGATTTCATCTCATCTTTTGTTTAAATGTTCTTAATTTCATGTGTACAGCACTTTGTTGCAGCTGTGGTTGTTTTAAATGGCTTTATAAATAAAGTATAATTGTTATTTTTACGTTTTAGTTCAATTTTTAGCGTATTAGCGATCGCTCCCAACGAGCAGCCGGCAGACGTAAAACGAGCAGACCGCCGGCGAAGGGACCATCTGCGGGCGTGAGCTGCTGGCTTTTGAGGTCCAAGGGTCCGGTCAGAGGTTGCCTCTTACGGATAAATTAACTGGAAACACTTGGTGAACTTTGTGTATGTGTCTGGACTGGAGCAGCGATCGCTCCCAAAGCGCCGCATGCAACGAGCGGAGCTGGCGGTGTGCCGGAGGAGGAAGAGCTATCTTTAGCCTCGGATTCGGGTGGGCTAATGCCTAAAGGGAGCAGCAAATGGCGGCGCACGCAGACGGCTTTCGGTAAGTTATCTTAAGCTAGCACTAACAGTAAGTCAGAGTAATAAAAAAAATAGCTAATTTTAAAACAACAACAGATTAGAGATACTGGCTGTTACAGAGGGCGGAGTTAATGTAAACAGATTTTTGAAGGGCGTGGCCTTCAGAGCTCATTATCATAAACAACCTGTTCAGAACGGAAATGAGAAAAGGCAGAACTAAAAAGGGGATATCTTATTATCTAAGAATTATTTTGTGCATTAAATTGAATGAACATGGTCTGGATAGCCCACAGACATACCATAAAAATTTATAAAACCAATATGTGGTCTCCTTTAAAAAAAATTATGTTTGTCTTAAATTAATACAGTTTTTCCAAATGTTATTTTGTTTTTTCAAATGTAATTCTGTTTTTTTCTAATGTAATTTCGTTTTTTCAAATGTTGTGTTTTTGTTGTGTTTTTCCAAATGTAATTCCATTTTTTTCTAATGTGATTTGGGCCACTTCCGCTTTGGCCACTTCCGGTTTGGCTTAATGTAATTTTTTTTTTTCTAATGTGATTCCGTCAACTTCCACTTTGGCTTAATGTAATTCCGTTTTTTCAAATGTCATTTCGTTGTTTTCAAATGTTATTTCGTTTTTTCAAATGTCATTTCGTTTTTTCAAATGTTGTGTTTTTGTTGTTTTTGTTGTGTTTTTCCAAATGTAATTCCGTTTTTTTAAACGTTGTTCATTTACACCATACTCACCCCTCCCAAACCTGCTGCTGAGGAATTCTGTGGACTTTTCAGAGGAGCACAGCTGAATAAACATTCTGTCATCATTTCAGGACTCTGGCCTCTGGCCGTCCTCGGCA
>JBBPBX010078356.1:0-16644 GCA_038048925.1 Garcialebias charrua | reverse complement strand
GGTTGATGCAGATCTCATGCGAGCCGTTGAGAAATGAACGAGCTAAAGCCTGCAAAAACGTAGCTGGACGGATGGTCCATGCACGTAAGGCTAGCCTACATTACCGGAGTGGGAGATAGAGAATCTTCACTAAAGGTAAAAAGTCAATGTTCATTAAGCGGGACGAGAGTCTAGCGGATGCCGTCAAAGAGTGTGCTGAATTTCTGGTTGAAAACACTTCAAGATAATTACCCTCCATCTTCTTCCTCCATCTCCTTTCTCCATCTTTCTCCTCCTAAAACTTTTTCTTTATCTCTTCGCCAGAACTTTAAGCTAAGAGCCTGTAGATTACTTTATTTTAAGACCTTATAAATTAATCTATTGTTCCTTGAAAGATACGTCGATTAGTGAAGTTACGGAGGCGTGACTTTCAACTGTTTGATGTTTGAATTTATAGGAAAAGTTGATTTAGACCAATCCACTGTATATATGTTTGATTAATGCATTGTTTAAATAAATGGTTGCACCCTTGGTGGATCAAATATAATTATGTCTCATTTTCACTCATATCCATTCACCTGATCTCACATTTATCTGTTAAATCCATAAAAAGAAGAGAACTCATGAATTACTATTCTGACCTCAAACGAGTGTTGGATAAGTAATTAATTAAATTAGAAGTGTGTCAGTTAACACAGACCTCGTCTTTTACACCATCATCAGCGTAACAGTGAAAAAAGATCCCATGCCTTCTAAGGATTGATCCCAATGGAAACAGGTAAAGAGAGAAAAGCAGGGGGCTAAAATAGAGCCATGTGGAACCCCAAAACACAGAGGAGCAGTGGAGGATTCAGAATCAGCTATGTTCACAGACATGAACCTGTCTGCCAGATAGGACCTAAACCAGCTCATTGCATCCACTTGGTGGGATGCATCACAAACAATGATGAGTCCAGCTACAGACAGGAGGTGGAACACCTGGAGAGCTGGTGCAAAGAGAATAATCTTCACATGAATGTGAAGAAGACAAAGGAGATGATTGTGGACTTCAGAAGGAACAAACACACCCATGCCCCACTGAACATAGGTGGATCTGCAGTGGAAGTGGTCTCCAGCTACAAATACTTGGGTGTACACATGAATGATAACCTCAGCTGGAGCAACAACACCACCAGCCTGATCAAGAAAGGTCATCAGAGACTCTACTTCCTCAGACGGCTGAGACGAGCTGGTCTGAGCAGCCCAGTTCTCACCTCCTTCTACAGGTGTGCAGTGGAGAGCATCCTGTGCTCCAGCATCAACGTGTGGCATGGAGGCTGCACAGTTGCAGAGAGGAAAGCTCTACAGAGAGTGGTGAAGGCTGCACAGAAGTCTGTTGGAGTCAGTCTCCCCACCATCACAGACATTTACACCTCCAGATGCAGGAAAAGAGCCACCTGCATCATGAAAGACCTCACTCACCCAGCACACTCACTCTTTGCCCCACTCCCCTCAGGACGGAGGTTGAGGAGCATCAAATGTAGAACCACTAGACTGAGGAACAGCTTCTACCCTGAGGCTGTTAGACTCATGAATAAATAAATAATAAACACTGCAAAATATCACATCATGCTGATGCTGATCTGTTTTCTTGTTGCTGTGTTCATCTGTGACCATCTGCTCATACAGACTCATGTTCGTGCTGCTGTTTATAATGATGTTTTTCCACTACATTAGGGCTTAGTGTATTACTAGTTGATGTTTCTCTTAGTTAATTCTAGATGTTATTACTGTTTTTCTCTTGCATTTGTTGTTGGATGTAACTGGGACCCCGTGTACATAATCTCGTTTTCATCACATGTACCACATGCGGTGCAAATGACAATAAAGACTCTCTGACTCTGACTCTTGGTGCTGTAAACGGGATATTAAAATGTTATGGTCGACAGTATCAAAGGCATGTTAGGTCGAGCAGGACAAAGAACCACATGGGGCGACCGTGGCACAGTGGTAATGGCAGTCAACCCCCAATCGGAAGGTTGGAGGTTCGAATCCCGCATCCGCCCACCATGTGTCGTTGTGTCCCTGGGCAAGACACTTAACCCCAAAATTGCTC
Organism: Garcialebias charrua; assembly: GCA_038048925.1. Lineage (NCBI taxonomy): Eukaryota > Metazoa > Chordata > Actinopteri > Cyprinodontiformes > Rivulidae > Garcialebias > Garcialebias charrua. Next base: position 14,570 of record JBBPBX010078356.1, on the reverse strand, counting down.
ATGGTAGGTCTGGATGGCGCCTTGCAAGGCAGGCTACCACTACCGCTGTATGAATGTCTGAATGAATGGGTGGATGGCTGGTATTGTAAAGCGCTTTGGGGCTCCTCACAGGGGGCTGGAAAGCGCTATATAAATAAGCTCCATTTACCATTTACATGTTCAGTAGAATCATTGGCCATAAGAATGTCATTAAAAATTCTGACTAAAGCCAATTGTGTGCCGTGGCGAGTTTTGAAGCCAGACTGAAAAACCTCCAGGATATTGTGCTCATCCAGAAAACATTTCACCTGTGAATACACATTTTTTTCTAAAATTTTGAAATAAAAGGCAGCTTGGAAATGGGCCTAAAATTAGCCAAGACAGTTTGGTCTAGGCTAGGCTTTTTAGCAGGGGCTGCACCATCGCATGTTTAAAACGTATTGGGACAGCACCTGAGGACAGATGGCTATTGATAACAGCAAGGATCACCTGCCTGATGCTGGAAAAAACCTCTTTTAAAAGACATAGGGGGACAAGGTCACAAGGGGAACCTGATGGCTTAATATGGCTTAACACATCTTCTAAAAGGGTCAGTGTCGCTGGTTCAAATCTATCGAACACAGCCAGGCAGGGGACCAAGCAGGAGGGGTCAAAAGCAGGGGCTGAAATAAGGGGCCTTGTGGTAACAACCTTATTTATTATAAAAAACTGCAGGAAGTCATTACAGAGTTCAGTTGAGGCTTCATGGCAGACAGGTTGTGGGGCCTTCAGGACAGAGNAGCACTTATTCCTGGGTACAGATGAACCGTACGCGCCCTGGAGGTCCCCAACCCAGGCAGTCAGCACTTATTCCTGGGTACAGATGAACCGTACGCGCCCTGGAGGTCCCCAACCCAGGCAGTCAGCACTTATTCCTGGGTACAGATGAACCGTACGCGCCCTGGAGGTCCCCAACCCAGGCAGTGAGCACTTATTCCTGGGTACAGATGAACCGTACGCGCCCTGGAGGTCCCCAACCCAGGCAGTGAGCACTTATTCCTGGGTACAGATGAACCGTACGCGCCCTGGAGGTCCCCAACCCAGGCAGTGAGCACTTATTCCTGGGTACAGATGAACCGTACGCGCCCTGGAGGTCCCCAACCCAGGCAGTGAGCACTTATTCCTGGGTACAGATGAACCGTATAACTGGAGCACAGGACAAACCAACGTCAAATAAAACAGGCCTATGGTCAGAAATAACATTATCATAAAGTTCCAGGCCAGTCACAAACAAGCCGTGAGCAAGAACCAGGTCCAACGTGTATCCATGTTCATGTGTGGGACCAGCCACCCACTGAACCAGGTTAAAAGAGTCAGTGAAGCTCAGAAAGTCCTTCACCAATGGTTTCTCTGGACAACATACATGTATGTTAAAATCCCCAACAATAAGGACTCTATCATAGTTTATCATTATTATTTTTTATTTAATTTTTTTCTTCTTTTGACTTCTCCCTTCATTAGGGGTCACCACAGCGAACTAGTTGCATGAAGACCTGGCAATTGTTTTTACGCCAGATGCCCTTCCTGACACAACCACAGACCACCAAGCTACCACAGACCCACCATATCAATTCCCAGGGGAGCAGATGGTATGGTTAAGGGCCTTGCTCAATGGCCCAGAGTGGAACAGATGAGGATGGAGACAGGGGTGACTGCTTCACTTATCCCACCTCCATTTTTTATGTTGTCAGTACCAGGGCTTGAACCAGTGATCTTCAGATCACAAGCTCACCTTCTTAACCTCTGCGCCACCACTCCCACACCATAGTTTATCATTATTCCAGTCAGGAAATCAGAAAAGTCATTCAAGAAATCCTTATTATATTTGGGAGCTTTGTAGATGACAGCGCACAGCACGGGGTTTGAGCGACCCACCTCAAATAAAGTCACCTCGAAGCTGGAGAAAGAAAATGGTGCAATGCACTGCTTGCATTTAATACTGCTTTTATAAACCACCGCTGTTCCTCCTCCGCAGCCTGACATCTGAGGGGAGCTCAGATAAGAGCAGCCATCTGGTAAAAGTTCAACAAAAACACTGGAGTCATCAGCCTCGACCCAGGTCTCTGTGATACAGAATAAATCCAAATGTTGGGGACTAAAAAAGTCCTGTAGGATGAAAGTTTTGTTTGTTACAGACCTGGCGTTCACCAGGCCAATCCAAAACCCGGGGCAGCGTCTTCAGGCTTTGCAGATTTACTCTTCACCGGTGGAGACGAGAGAAGCAGGAGAGGTGGGGGCGAATGCCCACATCCAGGCCGGTGACAGGTAACAGGCAGCGATCAACAGAGTCCATGAAACGCCAAGGCACAGCGAAAGACAGAAACAATCCATTTCTTGACAGAGAAATAGAAGAAGAATGGGCCAGGCAGATCTTTAGTTTCACCAGCTGTCAAAACAAAGAAATAAAACAAAACAAACCAAGAGCGACAGACGGACGGCCACACACATTGGCACCATCCTGTTTTTGGTAAAAAAATGGTAAAAGTAGAATAATCTTCCTGTCCAGCCCTCAGCCCCTCCCCCTCCATGTCTTATTCATCATCCAAGGGTCTGCTACAGGCATGAAGGAGTGGATCTGAGTCAAGGGCTCTGCTTGAGACACATCACCAAATAATATCAACTCTATCATATCAATCATCCCTTGAGGATATCAAAACAAGCAGTTCTTTTTGTTCCTCACTGACTGGTAACAGTGGGAGTCATTACATGGGACCGTTAATATTATAGAATAGAATAGAATAGAATATATCTTTATTGGCATATTTGCACCAAGGTACAAAGTTTTGCAATTGGCGCACGCACCATCCGAAGAGAGACATACGCACGGAAGACGCAGCAGTATAAAACCGTGCCGCCAACAATCAGATATGGAAAAAGGAACATACAGTCGGATAATCATTGGTATTCAAAAAAGAATCTATCACATTTTGTCTTAGGACACTCTATGATAAAGTCGAAAAAACTCTACCAGCTTCAGCACGGATAAAGACAAAGACATGTTGCATTTGATGGCAAGCAGGGAGATAGTCCGTGAGTAATCATTTCAGATAAGCACAGTCTGCAGATGGCCTCAGCTCGGCTCCATCTGAATGCACACAGAGACCTCTGGGGGGAGGGGGGGCAGCGACAGTTTTCAACAGCTTTCGACTCCAGGAGAAGTTTACAGTCAGCCTCTTTTCAAGGTTGCTCTGAGTCCCGATTAGATTAGTTGCTTTATTTATTTTCAGGCCAGGCTACAGTGTACTTTGACTGCAGCCTTGAAGTCCAGGTGCTGTCTAGGTCCAAATCGCCGAATCATGTGAGTTCCGAGCTACAAATCCCCATCTGTGCCCTGATGAAGCCCGGTCGGCTGTAAACGAGTCCCAAAACGCACTGCAGGTCCGCGGCTGTCCACCACTGCTCCCATCGTGCGATTCAGCTCGTACAACAGCTGGGTCGTTGAGGTCATAGCCCGGATCAAAGAATCTTGTTGAGCAGGAAGTTTCGCCAGCGCGTTGATCGCCGCGGCAGTCTCCCTCAGCTTCCAGTAGCAGAAACCTCCGCCAACGCCAAAAAGCAGAGCAGCTGCCACCAATATTCCAATAATCCACAAATCTTCCACGTCTTCGACAGAAAGAACAGTCAGACACATTAACTTACACTCGACCCACAAGGCCATAATGTAGCCCACCGCATGCGTGTCTATGCGTGTCGCTGCGTGTCGATGGGGCACTCCGGTTCTCCTGGTCCGGAGCGCTTCGTGGACGAGGCCCGCCCCAACGTGACTGCAGGCGACGAGGCCCACCCCAACGTGACTGCAGGCGACGAGGCCCACCCCAACGTGACTGCAGGCGACGAGGCCCACCCCAACGTGACTGCAGGCGACGAGGCCCACCCCAACGTGACTGCAGGCGACGAGGCCCACCCCAACGTGACTGCAGGCGACGAGGCCCACCCCAACGTGACTGCAGGCGACGAGGCCCACCCCAACGTGACTGCAGGCGACGAGGCCCACCCCAACGTGACTGCAGGCGACGAGGCCCACCCCAACGTGACTGCAGGCGACGAGGCCCACCCCAACGTGACTGCAGGCGACGAGGCCCACCCCAACGTGACTGCAGGCGACGAGGCCCACCCCAACGTGACTGCAGGCGACGAGGCCCACCCCAACGTGACTGCAGGCGACGAGGCCCACCCCAACGTGACTGCAGGCGACGAGGCCCACCCCAACGTGACTGCAGGCGACGAGGCCCACCCCAACGTGACTGCAGGCGACGAGGCCCACCCCACGTGACTGCAGGCGACGAGGCCCACCCCAACGTGACTGCAGGCGACGAGGCCCACCCCAACGTGACTGCAGGCGACGAGGCCCACCCCAACGTGACTGCANAGAAAAGAAAAAAAGGTCTCACCTCATGTGCAATCTCATAAAGATGCTCATAAAGATTAGCTCTGGTCTCAACAGGATCTGGGGCCTCATGTACAAAGACTTGCGCAGATTTCTTACTGAAAAGTGACGTACGGACAAATCCAGAAAAGTGTCTACGCACAAAAAAATCCAGATTTATCAAACCCTGCGTACACCTGAATCCACGCACATTCCTTTTGTACATCACGATGAACGTGGAACTGAGCGCACATGAGAGAGTGGCCGACTCCGCCTTTGACACGCCTCCGTATGAATATGCAAAGTCATTCAAATATGCCATGCACGACAGGAATGTCGTCTCTGCTCCATTGCAAATCATGTCGGAACGTGGAAAAAAGAGGAACTTCACGGACTGTGAACAGGAATCACTTCTGAGTGAGGCAGAGAAGCACGGAAAAAGGTTTTATTCGGCACGCCTAGCGCAAAACATACCATCCACTTTTAAACAAGAAGTTGACCCATCTGCTCTAACATGCCTGTATAGGTTAGTGGTGAGCGCGCCCGCCCTTCGTCCCAAAGGTCGTGAGATCGACTCCCCCTTGGTACAACGTTTTTTTTTTCATTCCAGATTTAAAGAACACAGGAAAACTATTTAATAAAACAACAAGAAATAGAACAATACATGAAATGAAAGGAAGCAGACGATTTCTTGTTTTGTAAATAGTTTTCATGTGTATTTAAATCTGGAACGAAAAAAAAAAAAGAGAAACGTTGTACCATGCGAGATTCGAACTCATGACCTTTGGAACTAAAGGCAACCGCGCTACACACTGACCTAAACGTAGGCGTGTTGGTACAGCTTGGTTAACTTCTTATTTAAAGAAATCACATCTCATTGTTGTCAATATCGTTGCCACTATTTGGCGCATGCTTTTATATCCACTCATCTAATTGCGTCCATGTGGATGTAATAATTGTTAATCATGTGTGTTTGGTGGGATTTATGATTATTTTCATATCATGGACACAGTTTCTCTGAATAACCTGTAAGTGTCGCCAAAGGAAATATAACCACAGAAACGTGCGTACGCAAGCAGGGGAGCAGCCGTGGATTTGTACGTGGATGCGCAGATATTCCCGTTCATATCAGATTTGATACATACGCCACTTTGCGTGGAAAGTGACGTGCGCAATGTTTTTGTGCGTGCGCACGGTTGATACATGAGGCCCCTGGTGCCTTGTACAGATCAGGTTGAAATGGAGATTCCGATGTGGGATGAAAATAATAAAACAGCTTGTCACTCTGTGTTCTTTGTGCTTTAGGAGAGAAGTAGGCTGAAAGGAGTGTAAAGGATTATGAGGAGGTCAATATTAATACTGGCCTCTTTACCTTAATTAATTTACTTATTCAGATTGAATAGTAATTTCACGGATTCTTTCTTTTTCAGTTTACCCAATATTTCTGTGATCTTTATGATGGATAAATAAAACAGAAGCCATAGAGTGACAATGGACAAGTTAACTTAGTTTGATATGTCAAAGACACTATCATTTATTTAAAATAAATCAACTAAATTAACACCATTACACTTGATTGACATGATTTCACTTTCTTATCTTTAACACGTCAGCACACTTGAATGTAACACAACAGACTTCAATACTGGATGTTAAACATATTTAGTCTGAGGGTTCTTTAGCTTAAATATAGTTTCCAGATAGATTGAGAGGGATAAGGGAATAGGAGGAAAGATGGAGAGATGGTTTACAGGAAATTGTCTTGAGCATGTTACCAAAAGTGACACTTCCCATCCGACTTCTGCTAAAATCCAGGTACGTTTGTAAACAGCTCTTTACCTTCGACGACGAGTCTGATAAAGAAATGACACCAGCCTTTCAGATGCACAGAGTCCTTCAGGCCCAGTTCGTCCGAGCTGGTTCTAGTTTACGTTTTCAACGTCTCCTGGTTTCGCGTTGGTCATCAGAAAATGCGTCAGCTCCTGGCCTCTGACTTCAAGATAAACTTATTCCAGGAAGGAATAAACAAAGTTTTGAGCTTACGCTCGTTCGAAGTGGACTCATAACAGCATGTTATTAGTCCTTAGCTGGATGACGAGTCCTTAGCGTGTGACTGAGTTCATCCCGCTCTTTGGGAAAGGTTCACATCTCTTTGAAGTTCCCAGCAGACTTTTTTAGTTCCAGCAACAGCTTAGAACTTAATAGAAGGATCAAAGAGATGAGAGAGACTTGTCTCTTTTTCATTGGTTCAGAAGAAGCAGTCGAGGAGTTTACTTGCCGTTATCACGACCCAAGGTTACAGCCAGAGCAGAGGGAAATTGTTTAGGAAAAGCATCTGAGTGAGGAGACTTTCAGACGCTAGATGAGAGTTTTAGCTGAAACTCAACAAAAACAATTTCTGTGTAAGTCAGTTTGACCTTTTATCTGAACTTTGACACCCTTTCATTTGATCAAGTAACACAGTCATGCTTCATATTAAAAGAATAACAGCATATAACATATATCATGAAAATGACAAAAGTTATTCTTTTGATTACATTAGAATAAAATCAAAGATAGAAATAGTCTCTTTTGGTGACTATGTTCTCAGATTACAACTAATGGAATAATTTGTAGTAAATGTCTTGCTTTACTGAGAGGTCAGTAAAGGTCATCTCTGGAACAGTTCAAAAATACACAGGTGTATCAAAGTGGACACGGTCATGCCCACTACAGGAGTAATACAGAATATAAAATAAATCCTCAAAACTCTATACAGAATAATACTGCATGTACAGTAATTTGTATCTGGTGTCCTTTAGTTAAGATAATATAATTAAAAGTCAAAAGAACAGAAAATCACACAGAAGTACCCAGTAACAGCCTCTTGTTCAGGTTCTATTTCAAGCCCTTTGTGTTGGTGTTATTTATTCATGATTGGTCCATGAGGCAATCAATCAGCTGTTTTTCTTCCACACATTCAGTTGGCAAATCATACTGAGAACAGACAAATATAAAGGGAAAAAAGCATGTATCCCACTGGACTGCACATGATGGCGACTAGATAAGAGATACAAAATTGTGAGAAAATCCCTAACTCTCGAACTTACTGAATCGGTACATATAACACATTTTTCTGCAACTTTGAATAAATTGTGACATTCACAAGACTTATTTTGTGACGTTCAAATAAACCTATTGCAATTCTGTCACAAAGGGTCTTATCAAGGATCATATTTCAATTTGATCACAATACAGGGGGTCCCCGACTTATGAGCACTCTGACTTACGAGGTTTCGACTTTATGAGCGTTCTCCGGAACCAAATTACAGAGTTACAAGATTAGGTTTCGGGTTTACGAGTGACCTCATTCAGAAGCCATAGCACCAAGTTACGAGATGAAGTTCCGGTTTTACGAGAGAACTACATTAGAAACCATAGCTCCAAATTACGAGATGAAAATTCCGGCTTTACAAGAGAACTCCATTAGAAACCATTGCACCGATTTACGAGATGGGTACGCTCACACGACCGCGAAATACGGTAACCGAGTGTTCGTCATGACGGCTGAATTACATGATTCGAAGGGGAGAGTGGGACAGGAGGTGGAGTGGGGGGGGTTTCGGGTGAGGGATGGGTGGTGGTTTCGGGTTGGGGGATGGGTGATTTTACCATGCACCTGGACTAGACTTGGACTGGACATTGACTGCACATAGAGCACGCTGCGTGTTGGGGGGTACGTGTCGCGTGACAAATGGAAAATTACAGCGGCGGAAGGTTACAGGCGCACTATTTACTGTACCCCCCCAAAAAAAAAACAAAGGCGGAGTTATTTCACAAGGTACTACATAAGCAAACGGCGCAAATGCAACTGCGCGGGTTTATAGTAAGGCGATTTGAGAGTGAACATCTGAACGATTTGTTAGCACTGTTAGCATTTATCTTAGCATCAAGCAAGCTAAAGTTAGCATGGCGTCCAAGCCGTCAAGTTCTTCTGGTGCAAGCACACCTAAAGACCAACACGTTGGAGCAGAAGTTGGACATTATCCAATGCTCCGACAGGGGAGAATCAACATCGTCCATCTGCAAACTGATGAGCATGGTGAGTTACACCGTCAGCACCATAAAGGCGCACCGTGAGTGCATTTTGGCGAGTGTGAGATGTTCTGCCCTGATGAAGTCCACCTTTATAACGAAGTAGCATGGCATAATAACGGAAGTACAGCATCTGTTAGTTGATGAAATGTTATTTTTATTTTAGGTCAGTTCCACAGTCAGCACAATTAAAGCTGACCGTGAGCGCATTTTGGTGAGTGTTAGAGGCAATGCCCCAATGAAGTTGACGGTTATAATGAAAGAGCGCATGGGTATAATCACTGAAGTTGAGCGTCTGATAGGTAATAACATTTTGTTTTTTATTTATTAATTTTTTTTATGTTTCTGTAATGTACAGGTACTTCATGTTTTAACACACCTGTCTTTTCATGAACGACTTTTAGTCCTTTGGATTGAAGACTCAGCTCAGAGACATATCCCGTTAAGTTTAATGGTTATCCAAGAGAAAGCCAGAAAAACTTACGAGGATCTGAAACGAGACAATGGGGAGGACGTTGACGTGCTCGAATTCACTGTGTCACGTGGGTGGTTCAATCATTTCCGACAAAGGGCGAATTTCCATAATATCAAAGTCCAAGTTTAGTGAAACATTTTATCTGTTCAGACCTTATTCAGTTTGCTTTGACCTTTATAACAGTGTAACATGACATTTCTTATTTTTACATGACATTTTCAGTGTGGAATTAAAATTTACAACAGTTTACACATCTGCCTTTACAGTTTGAAATGAGTTTTAAAACAGTGTGACAAGACCTTATTCAGTGTGCTTTGACCTTTATAACATTGTAACATGACATTTCTTATTTTTACATGACATTTTCAGTGTGGAATTAAAATTTACAACAGTTTACACATCTGCCTTTACAGTTTGAAATGAGCTTAAAATAGTGTGACAAGACCTTTTCAGTGTGTGCTTTGACCTTTAACACAGTGTAACATGTGGTTAATCTTGTCCTATGTATGTTTATTTTCACCAGGAGTGGGAACGAGTGTGGATGTAGAGGCAGCACACGGGTCTTCCCAGACAAACTTGCAGCCATAATAAGGGAGGGGGATACATGGTGCAGCAGGTGTTCAACACTGATGAGACGGGCTTGTTTTGGAAGAGGTTACCCGACCGCACCTACATCAGCAGGGAGGAAAGAACAGCACCGGGGCACAAAGTGGGGAAAGAGCGCAATACGTTGTTGTTCGGGGCCAATGCAACGGGCGATTGTCAGTTAAAGCCGCACTTGGTAAACCATTTCGAGAACCCCAGGGCCTTCAAGCATGTTAATAAGAAAGATCTGCCGGTGTATTGGACCTCCAACCGGAAGGCCTGGGTTACACTGGATGTGTTCGAGAAGTGGTTTACCAACAATTTCGTCAAAGACATAAAGCACTTCTGCAGAACCCAACACATTGCCATTAACATCCTGCTGGTGTTGGATAATGCTCCGGGTCACCCCGCAAACCTAACTGACCTCAACCCAAACGTGAGGGTGGTCTACATGCCACCTAATACAACCTCCCTCATACAGCCCATGGACCAGGGGGTTATATCAACCTTCAAGGCCTACTACATCCAGTGGGTCATCCGTGATGCTTTGGAGGCAACAGATAAGGGCCCAGAAGTCATGCTCAAGGACTTCTGGAAGGAGTACAACATCCTCCATGCTGTGGGTCACATTGGTGACTCCTAGGCTCAGGTGAGGCAGAGCACACTCAGTGGAGTGTGGAAAAAACTTTGCCCACAGCTTGTAGATGCTTCACTTGAGCCCCGAGGACATAGTCGCCAGTGTGATTCAGAGTGTGGTGGAGATGAGCAGGAAAATGCATTTGGAGATCGAGGAAGAAGATATTCAAGAGTTGCTGGCTGAACAAGGCGAGGAGCTGTCCACATAGGACCTTCAGGAGCTGGAGAGACAGATCTTGGTGGAGGAGGAACGGTATGAAGACAGGCCAAGGTCTTCACCAGGTAGGCCTTGGCTAAGATCTTCAAGCAGCAGCAGGAGGTCTTGGACCATTTGGAGGCACTAGACGCCGATGGGGAGAGGTTCGCCAGGGTCTCCAGAGCTGTCCTTGTTACCGGCAGATCCTGGAGGACAAAAAGCAAGAGGCAATGCAGAGCACCATGCTGCAGTTTGTGAGGAGGAGCCCTGCAGCGCCTCCAGGATCTGCTGGAGCAGCAGAAGAAATGCCATCCACCTAAGCTGTTGCAAGCCAGGAGTCAATGGACAGCTCACCATCTTCTCCCTCTCCTCCCCAGTAAACATCCCTCCCTCCTCTTTACCTCTCCCCAAATGTAATGAAATTCTGCTTTTACATTTTGATTTTCTGTTTTGTTTTATGTTACTATACTGTTCAGTTACTTCCTTTGTTAACCCACCTGTCTCTGTTTATGTCCACAGATGTCTCCTCATCTCCACTCCACTCCAGTCAGCCAGCCAACCTCTGCACCCCTTCCCAAAGGTAATGAAATGTTGCTTTTACATTTTGATTTTCTGTGTTGTTTTTATGTTACTGTACTGTACAGTTACAGTACTTCATCTGTTAACCCACCTGTCTCTGTTCATGTCCACAGACCTCTCCTCCTCTCTAGCCAGCCTCTACAAACCCTACCTTCACTGACCTACTCATCTCCCCACTAATCTGCACAACTTCATCATCCAGGTATAGTAATGACATGTACATTTTATTTTGCTTTTCTGTTTAGTTTCATGTTGCATTTCATCATCCACCTGTGTCTTGTCATGTCCACAGCCTCCATCCAAAGCATTGTGGAAAGGCGTGCACCTGGTCCATCAAACATCAGCATACACACATCACAGTAAGGACAAGTTGTTTTTGTCTGTGTTTAATTTATCAGTAAGCACAAGAACTTGTTGTCTGTGTGGTTTCATATGTTTCATTAATGTTAACTTACAAATGTCTGTTTTCTAACAGTGACACGTGCTACGTTCTCTCCTCTCCTGCGTCCAATGACATCACACTGACTGTTGTGATACACCTGGATGCCTCTTCTCCTATGTCTAATGACATCACACTGACTGATGTGATACACCTGGACGCCTCCTCTCCTGCCTCAAGTGACATCACACTGACCCATGTCAGACACCTCCACAAGTCTGACCTCCTCATCTGAAAAGGTCCTCTCCTCTCCATCAATGTGAGCACTTTTAACAACTTGTGTGTGTGGTCTCATGTTTCTGTAATGTTAACTTAAACACGTGTTCTGTGTCTAACAGTCAGACCACCTCGCCTGCCTCCAGTGGCATCACACTGACCCATGTCAGACACCTGGACACCTTCTGTCCGACCACAGTCAGACCACCCGTGCGTTGCTTCCTCGCCTGTCTCAAGTGACATCACACTGACCCATGTCAGACACCTCCACAAGTCTGACCTTCTCATCTGAAAAGATACTCTCCTCTCCATCACTGTGAGCACTTTTAAAAACTTGTGTGTGTGGTCTCATGTTTCTGTAATGTTAACTTAAACATGTGTGTTCTGTGTCTAACAGTCAGACCACCTCGCCTGCCTCCAGTGGTATCACACTGACCCATGTCAGACACCTGGACACCTTCTGTCCGACCACAGTCAGACCAACCGTGCGTTGCTTCCTCGTCTGTCTCAAGTGACATCACACTGACCCATGTCAGACACCTCCACAAGTCTGACTTCATCTGAAAAGATCCAGCTGAAATAAGCTGCCTCTCCATATCTGTGAGCACTTTTAACAACTTGTGTGTGGAGGGGGTCTCATGTTTCTGTAATGTTAACTTACACATGTGTGTTCTGTGTGTAACAGTCAGACCAGACCACTCGTGCACTGCCTCCTCGCCTGACTACAGTGACATCACACTGACTGATGTCAGACACCCCCACAATTATGACCTCCTCATCTGAAAAGCTCCAGATGAAATAAGCTGCCTCTCCATCACTGTGAGCACTTTTAACAACTTGTGTGTGTGGTCTCATGTTTCTGTAATGTTAACTTACACATGTGTGTTCTGTGCATCACAGTGACTCCAGTCATCTACCAACTCCTGCATGCTTCTGCATCCTCACATCAGGACCAAACACTTGTCCTGAACTCACATCTTACCTCTGAATCCTGCTGCATCTTCCTGTATCATCCTGCCTCCTCCAGCATCCTCCATCACATCAGGACCATACACCTGACCTGAACTCACATCTTACCTCTGAATCCTGCTGCATCTTCCTACATCATCCTGCCTCCTCCAGCATCCTCCATCACATCAGGACCACAAACCTGACCTGAACTCACATCTTACCTCCGCCTTTCTGGACTCACATGCTCACATTGATGGTTGCACTGCTTCTGTTGCTCAATGCATAAGCAGTCCCATCTGATCCAGGTTTGACCAGCAAGTTTTGACAACCAAAAAGACTGTCTACCTTCACTTCAATCAAAGTAAGGGAACTTTCTTCTTTATGCTGTTTCTGTGCTGGCTGGTTCTACCTTTCTAAAGTTCATGGAGTGGACACCATGGCACTGTTGTTTTTTAAACATGATGCTTGCAACATCTTTCTGGAGGATGTCACTTGTTTCTGATGTTTGTTTGCAACATGATTCTGATGGATGTTGTGTGTTCATGCTAGGTGTGACTTGATGCTGATGGATTTCACTTGTTCCTGATGGATGTCATGTGTTCATTATGGGTATGACTTGGTTCTGATTGATGTGACTTGATTCTGATGGATTTGACTTGTTCATGATGGGTGTGAGTTGTTTCAGATTCATTTCAATGGTTTCTGATGGATGTGACACATGGTGTCACATCCATCAGAAACCAGTGAAACACATGATGTCACATTCATGGTGTCACATGATGTCATATGGGTGTGACTTGGTTATGTAATCAAAGTAAGGGAATGTTGTTTACTACTGTATGCTGTTTCCGTGATGAAAAATAACTTTTTTAAAGTACCTGGACTTGGCACTAAGGCACTTTGTTTTTATAGTTTTTTTTAATTGAAAGTGCTTCGCAGAAAAGCACTGTTGTACAGAAAAAACTGTACAGGTATGTGTTTATAGATGAATGTGTGGTGTAATGTGCTAGCTAACTGCTTGTAAATAAAGTTCTGTGCATGTTTAAGGATCAGTGTGTACGCTTGTTCAGTCTCATGTTGATAAACGGGTGCTTGGCGCCTCGTTAGAGCCTTTTTTTTTCGATTTACGAGCAAAATTCCGGTTTTACGAGATTGCCACGTGCGGGCCGTTCCGACGTACGAGATTTCGTCTTACGAGATAGTCGGAGGAACGGAACTCGCTCGTAAGTCGGGGTCCCCCTGTATTTGATTATCTTCAATCAGTCACAGTTTGGTTTCTTTTCTTCCTATCTGTATGCTGAAGCTAGCATGATCCGTTTTACAGAATAGTATTTTCGGAACCAAAATAGAGTATATGCCATGGGTAGTGGTGACGTACTTCCGTTAAAATACAACCCACGTCCGCCATTTCCGGGTCCTATCCACTGCCGTTGTTGTTAGTGTTAGCTCCTAGTAGCAGACCATGACAATGACTCAAAACGGGAAGCGGCTGCGAGCTACTGGCACTACACGTGACGTCCGTTGTGTCCACCAGCCGGTAGGTGCAGCTGTTCCGTTTCCCTGCTGAGGAGGGGTTAGGGCGACAATGGATTGTGGCTATTCCGAAGGGAAATTGTCGCTATTGATTTATGTATGTACAGATTTATTATTTGTGTTTATGTAGATCTTTTATTTATTGTATTTACTTATTTTTAATCGTGCCATTTCTGCTAACCGGAAGTGCGCCGCCCGGGTAATGCATGCGGAAGTGCTGGAACTGGAGTCTGTGGCATATAGTCTATTTGAGCACTAGAACTGTGGGGCTTTAAGTCCCTCTTACTTCCCTGCACACAATCATGGTGTTGTGTGAGCTTTCTATCAAGCATCCAATCACTTATTACAGCTAAATATGTAGGGATTTTTTTCTATTTGAACAGACAACAACAACACCTAAAACAAAACAAAAAGCTCTGATGTGTGTTTTAATGTTGTTCTAAATAGGCCATGTCCCATGTTTTGTTTGAAGGGGCGGGACTTATAACTTGTACTAGAAACA
>JBBPBX010078355.1:0-10833 GCA_038048925.1 Garcialebias charrua | reverse complement strand
CACACACAGAGACCTCTGGGGGGAGGGGGGGGAGGAGTAGCAAGTTCACTTTAGCTTTCAGCTCCAGGAGAAGATTTGCAGACAGCCTTCAGTTCAAGGTTTCTCAGAGACCAAATTAGATAGTTGCTTTATTTTTTTCAGTCAGGCCACAGTGTACTTTTGACTGCAGTCTTAAGTCCAGGTGCTGTTTCTGGGTCCAAATCGCCGAATCATGTGAGGTTCCGAGCTACAAGTCCCATCTGTGCCCTGATGATCGGGCGGCTGTAAACTATATATTTTAAAATATAACTTATAATCTCTAAGGGTTTGGCGCCATCTAGTGGCCATAAAAAAGACCGTCACGGCAGCGCGTATTATACACCGAAGCGTATTATGTACAGATTTTTTATGAATTATTTCCAAAAATTGGACAAAGCGTATTATACACCGGAGCGCATTATATACCGACGAATACGGTAATAGATGTGACTTATACTGACGAGATGAAAAGCATAAACAACAATGTAAATGAATAAAACATTAATTTAAAACAATAATTTTAGGTTCTGTACTGTATCAAATTGTTTTAAACCAGCCACTAGGGAGCACAAGCCAGTGTATCTCTTGTGCCGGTC
This sequence comes from Garcialebias charrua, assembly GCA_038048925.1. NCBI lineage: Eukaryota > Metazoa > Chordata > Actinopteri > Cyprinodontiformes > Rivulidae > Garcialebias > Garcialebias charrua. The sequence goes on along the minus strand of JBBPBX010078355.1, from coordinate 10,219 downwards.
CCAAGCCCGGGTAAATGGTGAGGGTTGTGTTAGGAACGGCAACTGATGTAAAACACTTGCCAAAACCATAATGTGAGTTTATCAAAGTGAAACCATACCGGATTGGTTGAGGCCCGGGTTAACAACGACCGCCACCGGTGCTGTTGACAAACAAGGTGCCGGCGGGAATTGTGCTACTGTTAGTCGAAGACCACGAGGAGGGAAACGTGTCAGGAGACAGAGGGAGAGGAGGAAAGTGAAGAATGTAGGACTGAGGGTTGCAACTCTAAATGTGGGGACAATGACAGGCAAAGGTAGAGAGCTGGCTGACATGATGCAGAGAAGAAAGGTAGATGTTTTATGTGTCCAAGAGACCAAGTGGAAGGGCAGCAAGGCTCGCAGTATTGGAGCAGGGTTCAAACTGTTTTACCATGGTGTGGATAGAAAGAGAAATGGAGTAGGGGTGGTCCTGAAGGAGGAGTTGGCAAATAATGTAGTAGAGGTGAAGAGCGTGTCAGATAGGGTGATGTGCCTGAAGGTAGAAGTAGAAGGTCTGATGCTAAACATCGTCAGTGGTTATGCTCCACAAGTTGAATGTGGAGGAGAAAGATCAGGGCTTAAAGACTTCCTGCACCCAGCCTGATTTCAGGCTTTTGACCAAACTGTAAAAAAAAAAAACTGTTCACCTCAGCTTAACTTTGATGGACAGCGATTACATCCAATCACATTGGAGATCGCGGTGTTTTGACCAATCAAAATCCGGAAGGCGGGTCTTACAAGCAAGCACGTTTGTCTGCAGCTTCACAGTCTTTTTTTTTTAGTTGTTTTTGCTGCAGGGCAGTTCTCTGGGGCACATATTTTTACATTAAGTTCAGATACATTGAAACCTCATGTAAGTCATTGTTACTTGAAGCTGAATTGTTTAAAAACAGTTATTTGCACTTTTCAGAGAGCATTTTTAATAAATGTTGGCAAAATGTTACGATTTTATTTTATCAACAACACAAAAAAGTTTCAGGCTTAGGATTTTTTTTCACTTTAAGCCCTGAGAAAGATACATTTTGGAAAGATTTAGATGAATGATAGTATTCCCAGGGAGGAAAGAGTGGTGACAAAATATAGATGACAAAATCCACCACAAAATCTAAAGTGCATGTGCAGTTTCCCATCCATCCATCCATCCATCCATCCATCTTCTTCCGCTTATCCGGGGTCGGGTCGCGGGGGTAGCAGCCTAAGTAGGGAGGCCCAGACTTCCCTCTCCCCAGCCACTTGGAGCAGTTCCTCCGGGGGAATCCCAAGGCGTTCCCAGGCCAGCCGAGAAACATAGTCCCTCCAGCGCGTCCTGGGTCTTCCTCTGGGTCTCCTCCCGGTGGGACGTGCCCGGAACACCTCACCAGGGAGGCGTCCAGGAGGCATCCTAACCAGATGCCCGAGCCACCTCAACTGGCTCCTCTCGATGTGGAGAAGCAGCGGCTCTACTCCGAGTCCCTCCCGGATGACTGAGCTTCTCACCCTATCTCTAAGGGAGAGTCCAGCCACCCTGCGGAGAAAACTCATTTCAGCCGCTTGTATCCGAGATCTTGTTCTTTCGGTCATAACCCAAAGCTCATGACCATAGATGAGGGTGGGAACGTAGATCGATCGGTAAATTGAGAGCTTTGCCTTTTGACTCAGCTCTCTCTTCACCACGACAGACCGGTACAGCGCCCGCTTCACTGCGGACGCTGCACCTATCCGCCTATCGATCTCACGCTCCAGTTTTCCCTCATTCGTGAACAAGATCCCGAGATACTTAAACTCCTCCACTTGGGGCAGGACCTCCTCCCCGACCCGGAGAGGGCATGCTACCCTTTTCCGGCTCAAGACCATGGCCTGGGCGATATGGAAAAAATCATATATCACGATATGGACTTTTTTATATCACGATAACGATATATATCACGATATATACAACACGATGTGTGTGTGTGTGTACAGGAAAAATTTGGACCAAAGTTTTTTTATTTTTTTATTATTTTACTACAGATACAGTTACAATTATAAGAATGTGAACAAAAAGAACAAGGAAATTTGGACCAAAGTAGAAAAAGAGTTTCTACTTTGGTCCAAATTTTTCCTGCAGGTGGCGGTAAAACAACGGCTGCTAATAAAACCCACGAAGAAGAAATCCGCTCTGGAAGTTGGAGTAAACAAGGCAAGAAACAGAAAAGAGAAAACGTTGCGTTTGATTCCGGTTCTGTTGTGTCTCTGGTCTGTTTTGTATTGGTTAACTGGACCCGAGTTCGGACTCGGTTGGACTCTGGGTTCGTGTCCTCTGGACCCATTTTGTCTCAGAGTTTCAGCGGAGCGAAATAATGGAAGCTAACAAGGTGAGCTTCCCCCTCTTTTTGGTAAAAGTTATTCTTCTTGGACTGCCTGTGCAGCTGTTTCTCCTTGTTGTGACACTGGCTTCATGCCCCTGCGTCTCTGTTGCTCTCGAGTTTAACAACGTAAAGCATGTGTCGCAAACCCGCGCTTGCATCGAACATAAAGCAGCGCCGTCATCTCGCAAAACCACAATATGAAGCTTCTTTGCGACAGTTATTTTTTAATTCTTATTTATCACGATAGAGACGATAGTAGCACGATAGACACGTTTCTATCGTCCCCACGATATATATCGTCATATCGCACAGCACTACTTAAGATCTGTTGAGCATAAATGTAACATAACAAAAAATATGTTGCCTTTAAATGAGCTATAACTTCCAGAACTTGTAACAAGGTGATCAGCTGACTCTGAAGCTTGTGGTGTTTCATCTGTTCCTGCAAGAATGATCCATTTCTCTGACTGATCTGTCTCTGAGTCTGAACACCTGCCTCTTGGTCAGTGGACTGACTGTGGAACTCAAGAGACAGTTGAGCTGCGTGTGTTTGTACCGACAGTTTAGAGCGGGGGAGACGCAGCCTGCATCGGCAACTCAGAGCGGAGTGGGGGGAGGGAGAGACAGTTGAGCTGTCTATACTTGCAGTTTAGAGCAGGGTGGAGAGACAGCTGAGACACGCATTGTTTTTAACTTTTTAGGTAGCTAGTATTGTGTGCAACTAATAAGCGTTATGCCAGTACCGACAGGTGGAGGGGGGATGCGCAGTTCGGTTTGGTCGTTCGACATGCTCGTTTTGTTAAGGGGGCGTGGAGCCCTGGCATATTACGTCAAGAAATTAGCATATAATGATTTTTTTTGCCCGGGCAAGCTTTTTTTTTTACCGGTATTATCGTGAACAATATGAACTGGCCCATCCTTACCAGACACTTTTTTTTCCTCCCTAGTGTACTACTACTTTGATAAAGTTCAGAGCTGTGTTCAGGTGCTATCAGACTTCCTGTTCTGTCTGTGTTTTGGGGAGAATAACGAGCTCTAGCAAATAAGATGTAGCTTCACAGGTTGCCGGGGCAACAAGAGAGTACCGTAAAAACCGGTCTATAATACGCGGTTTTTTTTTCTCATTTGAATGTCCTGCATATTAAACACCGAAGCGTATCATCTATGGATTTTTCCCCATATTTTTAGACCCATTTTTCGCTCTGATTCGCCGTTTTACATTTTGGGCAAAAATGGTGCAGTACCAGTTTTGGCCGCTATGGGCGCTATGGGTAGCGGCAGAGGACTCAGAGAGCGAAGAGGAAGAGGGCCACTTCCAGACGTTTCTAGCTCATGTGTCCGAAAAAAGCCTCCTCTGGTCGGACTGAGTCTGTCGTTGCCCGCCCCTTGCTATGGATGTACCGGTAGCTGTTTTTGTTAGCAAGATACCGTAACTCATAAACCACACCGCAGATTTTTAAATCCAGCTGATTTCACATTTGGTTGAGCTCAGGGGACTGTCTGCTATAAAGTCAGGTAAGAAATATATTTTTTAAGCGTTTATTTAGCTAAATTTAAAGAAACAAAGCGTCCGGTCCGAACCGCCTGCCTAAAATTCGGCGAACTTTTAAAAAAAAAATCCAGCTGATTTGAACATTTCGTTAAGCTCAGGAGCACGTCTTCTATAAAGTCAGCTAAGAAATATATTTTTTAAGCGTTTATTTAGCTAAATTTAAAGAAACAAAGCGTCCGGTCCGAACCGCCTGCCTAAAATTCGGCATTTTTTTTTTAAATCCAGCTGATTTGAACATTTCGTTAAGCTCAGGAGCACGTCTTCTATAAAGTCAGCTAAGAAATATATTTTTTAAGCGTTTATTTAGCTAAATTTAAAGAAACAAAGCGTCCGGTCCGAACCGCCTGCCTAAAATTCGGCGAACTTTTTTTTAAAATCCAGCTGATTTGAACATTTCGTTAAGCTCAGGAGCACGTCTGCTATAAAGTCAGCTAAGAAATATATTTTTTCTCGCAAAGAAATAATTGTTTTTACCGTGTTTCCTTGTGAAGTTCTTTGTACTCACTTGCTTCTGTTGCCGCCATCTTAATCAGGCCAAATGAGGCGCTGACGCGTCGTGTGGCGATGACGCGTATTAAACACCGAAGCGTATTGTCTACGATTTTTTTCTTGTTTATTGTTAATAATTGGACAAAGCGTATTAAACACCGGTGCGTATTTTACAATGGCAAATACGGTAGCTGTGCAGAGATGAGAATGGTAACGGGTGGGAGGAATCTAAAAAAGCTAAGTCTGGTCCTTTGGACATTCAAAAAACAAAACAAAAGGCCACGCCAGCGGTCACTCTTTCAGGGATGAAGAGGTTCACATCCTTGATAGAGAGGAACGATGGTTTGAGAGAGGAGTAAAGGAGGCCATCTTTGTGAAAAGAAACCGGCCATCATTAAACGGGGGTGGAGGCCTCCGGGTTCAACTGTCCCCCTCTTACAATGTTGTTATTGCTAGTGGCTGACTCCCATCCTGGGCTAAATGAGAAAACCCTGCAAGATACAGAATGTGTTATTTCTATGGTGGAACAGCATTGCTCAGTGGTGAAGCTGTTTATCATTTAAACCAATGATTAGGGGTGGGCGATATTACCAAAAAATGATATCACGATATATTTTTTGAAATACCCCGATAACGATATCAGACGATATTTCACAACAGTCACCAGAATACAAAAAAAATATTCATATTTAACAAGCAAAAATATATATACCGCACCAGCCGCCACTGAGGTGTGCGGTAATGACTATTCTAACACTTTAACACATTTTAAAAGAGCATACAGTAAATAAAAATAATAATTTCTTACTTTAAGCGGCAGCTTCTGTCATCAGTTTGCTGTTAGCTCCAGCTGTTAGCTCCAGTTGTTAGCACCGCTGCGTTACGTCTGAGCTTCGCAGCTTTCTGTAGCACCACGCAGTTTAAACCCTTTACAGAAGGACTGTTAGTATCCTAACTTCATACAGTTGGAGACAGAAAAAGTTTTAATGACTTACCGACGCCGCAGTCTGTGCGCGCCGCGTTCAGCTGTTAGCATTTTAGCCCCCAAACCCGCAGCTCCGGGCAGTCCGGTTTAGCTGCACGCACCTCCTAAAAGGTTGTCGGCTTTATTATTCCAAGTTAGCGCGTTGTCCCCCGATGTCTTCGGCTTCCAGTCCGACATCGAGGCGAGCTCCAGGGACCTCTGATCGCTCAAAGCCGGCTGCCCGGTGAAGCTACGAGGATGCAGCTATGAGGCTAATGCTAGCTCGTTCCTCCTCCTCGGGTTCGGTGTGCGCGCGCATGCGTATTAACAAAATGTAGGGCATCTCCACATGAAGGCAGTCTCCACGGAACACCGGCTGCTGTCTGCTGCTTCACGCGGTCCGCGTTCCTCCACAAAACCACCGTTATCGCAAAGTGACGCAGTCAAATGACGTCATCATAGGATGCCGCGATATAATTTTTTTCACCGGTGTCAAAAAATCCACCGGTATTATCGTAGACGAGACGATATGGCCCACCCCTACCAATGATGTAAATGTGTCAATGATACGAGTGGCGTAAATTAGTGTTGCGAGCTGTTCGGGCCTCAAGTATCATCTGGGACCCCAGGCCCACCTTCAGCTCATGAGGCTCCCAGCTCGGACTTCCTCAGAAGCAGCAACTCACACTATCTCAATAAATCAAGGAAACATGAATTCAGTTTACCAGTTGTATTAAATCAAGGCAGGAAAAGGTTACAGTTTACAGCGCTGGCCTCTCCGATACAATTCGACGCTCGCTCAAGGACCGGAAGGGGTAGATGACACATTGTCTTACAAATATATTGGGCCTAAGCTCCGCCTTCTTCCGGGAGCACAGCCTATCGTGGATAAGAGGGGCGGACTAAGTGTGATCTCATTGAATCTTATTTGGTCTGATGTGTCAGGAAAAACACCAGGATGTAGAAAAGCTTTTCTGCATGTTGTAACGAGCCAATAAAGAAATGACAAATAAAAAAAAACTCTTTTCTTTGATGGATATTGAATCCCTGGACGACTCTTTTTTTATTTTTTAGAGTTGCTGGCTCTTTTTAAACTGGCTAGAACCGGGTCATAATCTTCTTATAATCCATCTCTGAGCAGATCAAAACCCGGGGTCACAGTCTAGATGAGATATTTCTATCATTAGCAACATGAAGATCGGCAGAGATAGAGCAAGTACTTCTAAGTAAATTAAGACAGTTCTTATTCATAAACAGAATTATAACATTGTCTAGGAAAATTAATAAACTTAATGAAAGATATATTTTAGCTAATATTAATAAATATGGTATGTTTCATAAATGTATCTTATTAATATCAAGTAATTATTTGTTGTATATTTTCCTTAATCTAGCATATTCAAAGGCGATCCATGCGACCCGGAATTATTACTTTTAGCGCATGCGCAAATGAGCTACATTCTGGATCGTGCTTCCGTAAAAGATCGGGCAGAGACGAGGAGAGACAGCACACATCACGTCAAGGGGCCTCCCTCCCATTTTTCTTAAGGAAACACACTGCTCGCTCCCTCACTATCCATTCTTCAGTTCAAATGAAATGCTTTGAGAAACTGGTCATGACCCACATCAAGACAACCGTCAACATCAACGAGGACCCTCATCAGTATGCGTACCACGAGAACCGATCAACAGAGGACGCCATCTCTTCTGTGGTCCACACTGCTCTCATCCACCTGGATCAGAAGGACTCATACGTCCGTATGCTCTTTGTGGACTTACATCTGCCTTCAACACCATGATCCCCCAAACTCTGATGGACAAACTATCCACACTTGGACTAAGCCCCTCCGTTTGTAACTGGGTACTAGACTTCTTAACAAACAGACCTCAGTCCGTGAAGATCCACAACTTCTCCTCCTCCACCATTACCCTCAGCACTGGCTCTCCTCAAGGATGTGTGCTGAGCCCTCTTCTGTTCACTCTGCTCACATATGATTGTGCAGCTACCCATCCAGGCTGTCATATTGTAAAGTTTGCAGATGATACAGCTATGGTGGGATGCATCACAAACATCATCATCATCATCATTAATTCAATTTATAACGCACTTTTCATTACTGAAAATCTCAAAGTGCTACACATATATATTGAATGCTACACACATTCATAAACCGGTGGCAGCAGACTACCATGCAAGGTGCTTTCCAGTCCTACCGGGAGCAACTCAGGGTTAAGTGTCTTGCCCAAGGACACAACGACACATGTCGATGACAATGATGAGTCCAGCTACAGGGAGGAGGTGGAACACCTGGAGAGCTGGTGCAAAGAGAATAACCTTCACATGAATGTGAAGAAGACAAAGGAGATGATTGTGGACTTCAGAAGGAACAAACAAACCCACACTAGGGGTGGGCAATATGGCTCAAAAATTATATCGTGATATTTCAGAGCATTATCACGATAACGATAAATTTTGTGATATAACGAAGAAAAAAAACAGAAATCAAATTTATTTATTTGACAAAATTAACTTAACATGTTGCTTTGCAGTATTACATACAATTTTAAAAAACAAGGGGTAATTTTACTGAAATTACTTTATTTAGTAAAGTATTCGGTCTCCAAGTATAAAAAAAATAAATTTATTTATTTATTTATTCATTTCAAATAAAAAATACAGAAATTTAATAGACACATGATACAAGACATACAATATAAATTTAAAATGAAGGGTGGCAGAATGAAGAGTATCTTATTCTAAAAAAAGATCTGTTATTTAGATTGAAAAAGTCTGCACAAAATATAGATCAACAAAATCCACCACAAAAACTAAAGTGCATGTGTAGTTACCTAAAACAACTAAATAAAATTAATCTTAGATCTGTTGGGCATAAATGTAACATACAACAAAATATATGTTGCCTAACTGAAGAATAACTTTCACAAGTTGTAACAAGGTGATCAGCTGACCCTGAAGCGTGTTGGTGTTTCAGTTTCATCTATTCATGCAGGAATGATTCATTTCCTGACATCTGTCTGATCACCTGCCTCTTGACCGCAGTGAAGTTATTTTCAAGTTGGACTTTGGATATTTGAACTCCGTGTCTTCATCGGTGCGGTGCTCTCGTCATTCCGCTTCATGGAGTCTGATTAATATGACTTAAAATAGAAAACAAATGACTGTGCCTCATTTATAGAGACTAGTAGAATTATTTCACAGTGTTTTGGGGTCAACAGGTCACATGACTTGGAAGCCATTGAGGAAAAACCCACAGATTTATGAAATATTAAATTATGAAAAATTACAAAATGCATAAAAATTAGAAATAAACAGCTGTGTCTCATAGGCCTGGTCTTGGAGAGTAGTTTGATGTGAGACTTGTGTGGGTGGCTCAAAAGACCTGAATGGTATTGACCAAAAACAGTAAATATTAAATTGTGAAAAATTACAAAATGCATAAAAATTGAGAAATAAACAGCTGTGCCTCACAGATCTGGAATGGAGAGTAGTTTGATGTAAGATTTGTGGCTCAAATCATGTAAAATACATTATTTTTTGTTTCTAAAGAGTGACGCGGTCGAAAATTTGTTGACGGTCCCTAAGTGAACCATGACGTCTCTGAATAGGGGCAGACTCAGCGCGGCTGCCCGAAATCAGACTCCATGAAGTGGACTGACGAGAGCAACGCACCGCTCCAACTTCCAACTTGAAAATAATGCTGCGTTCCAGTTGTCCTCGGAGGTCGTAATTACGTGTTTCCGAGCAGTAAATATGAACTGGAACGCCCCCTCAGGTCGTAATTACAACTCGTGAACTCTGTGTAGCCGCACGGCACCCGAGATCTCCGAGATCATCGTTTCAAGATGGCTGCTCCTCGCATCAACAGTGAGTGAAAGAGTTACTTTTTACTCTTTTTCGCAGTTCTGTGTGGTTTACTCAACCGTAACTTCACATTAATGCATTCAGGCACTGTAGTTCTTTACAGTAATGATAATGATATGTTTAAACAGCCGCTGTGCGTCGACAACGGCTCGCTAAACGGGTGTGAGGCGGCATTGTTGTTGTTTAGCACAGTACTCGTTTTAGCTGTTCAGCGTTCATTGTTTATCATTAACTCAGTAACACATTTCGTACTTTACAGTGATTATTGTACGATATGTCGCCTAATAATTAGAGGATGTTTCTAAGCTGTTTGTGTTTTCTAAAGAGCGTCGAACGTGATTGTTGTTGTGTTGATGATGTAGCTGCGTCGGAGACCTGCAACCTCGTTGTTCTTTGTTCACCTTTACATGTGTTTTTAGCTAGTAAACTAATGTTTTGCACCATAAACTGTTTTTAAAAGGTCTATCAATATTTATCTTGGCTTGTCAGGGTGGGAATCCAGTTTAACAGAATCAATTATTTAGTTTAAAAAAAATGCAAAACTTGAAACCCAAACCATCCTGTTCATCCACAGCTGTGTGTGTCTCTGTGTGTGAGACAGTGAAAATCGAGCTTATTTATTATTGTGGGTTAGTTTTGTGAGTTACTGCTATGATGTGATTTGTTGTTAACCATGTGTATATTTCTTTGCAGTTTATGTGGACATGGATGCGAAGATGTTCCTGGACCCAAACAGACAAACCTGTTTCCCTGGTCCCTTGTTCCAGAGGAATGGTGACTCCTTGACATATTTTATGGATGAAAATCTAACTGTACACGTCCAGTTAGTGCAACTCAACGACTCTACAGCAGTATTGTATTCTCTGCATGTGCCAGCTGCTACTGGAAGTGTCTTTATGGGTCCAACATTCCTAATTATGATTTTTTTTGTAGTTAGTAATTTTGATTTAGTTTTAGCTGGTAGCTCATTTTACCGAGATCTCAGA
>JBBPBX010078354.1:0-13635 GCA_038048925.1 Garcialebias charrua | reverse complement strand
ATATATTTATATATATGTCAGGTTTCTGGGAATGAGCCAGTGACTCCTCCCCCTGACCAATCTGTGACCGACAGTGCGCTGACGTTACGTTTTAGATCTTAAGCCTGGTTTATACTTCTTGTCGCACGTCTTTTACCCCCCGTTGAGTGCCCAGCGATGACGTAATTGTGTGTGTGTCACCAACCGCATTTGAGTGTTTATACTTTGAAAAGACTGGGGGATACATTATAGTGATCCCTCCCTCTTCCCTCCCACTGCAAACGTCACGCGCATTCCCACCGAACCGCCTCGGCGAGTTTCTCTTCAAAACTATCCATGTTAAAGCAAAAACAAAAACCGGCTATGAAATTCAGCTTGCGCTGAAAGGCGGAAATGCTCTGATGGGTGCGCGCTTTGTGCTATTATTTACCTTCTGAAATAAGCGGATTTGTAATCAGTTGTTAACAAAAATTTAACTCAGAAACACTAATATTTACGTATTCACTAATATTTAAGTATTCACTAATACTTGTGGTCCACACTGCTCTCACCCACCTGGATCAGAAGGACTCATACGTCCGTCTGCTCTTTGTGGACTTCACATCTGCCTTCAACACCATGATCCCCCAAACTCTGATAGACAAACTATCTACACTTGGACTAAGCCCCTCTATTTGTAACTGGGTACTAGACTTCTTAACAGACAGACCACAGTCCGTGAAGATCCACAACTTCTCCTCCTCCACCATAACCCTCAGCACTGGCTCTCCTCAAGGATGTGTGCTGAGCCCCCTTCTGTTCACTCTGCTCACATATGATTGTACAGCCACACTTCCAGGCTGTCATATTGTTAAGTTTGCAGATGATACAGCGGTGGTGGGATGCATCACAAACAATGATGAGTCCAGCTACAGACAGGAGGTGGAACACCTGGAGAGCTGGTGCAAAGAGAATAATCTTCACATGAATGTGAAGAAGACAAAGGAGATGATTGTGGACTTCAGAAGGAACAAACACACCCATGCCCCACTGAAAATAGGTGGATCTGCAGTGGAAGTGGTCTCCAGCTACAAATACTTGGGTGTACACTTGAATGATAACCTCAGCTGGAGCAACAACACCACCAGCCTGATCAAGAAAGGTCATCAGAGACTCTACTTCCTCAGACGGCTGAGACGTGCTGGTCTGAGCAGCCCAGTTCTCACCTCGTTCTACAGGTGTGCAGTGGAGAGTGTCCTGTGCTCCAGCATCAACGTGTGGCATGGAGGCTGCACAGTTGAAGAGAGGAAAGCTCTGCAGAGAGTGGTGAAGGCTGCACAGAAGTCTGTTGGAGTCAGTCTCCCCACAATCACAGACATTTACACCTCCAGATGCAGAAAAAGAGCGACCTGCATCATGAAAGACCTCACTCATCCAGCACACTCACTCTTTGCCCCACTCCCCTCAGGACGGAGGTTGAGGAGCATCAAGTGTAGAACCACTAGACTGAGGAACAGCTTCTACCCTGAGGCTGTTAGACTCATGAATAAATAAAAATAAATAAAAATAAAAAATATAAACACTGCAAAATATCACATCATACTGATGCTGATCTGTTTTCTTGTCGCTGTGTTCATCTGTGTTCATCTGTGATCATCTGCTCATACAAACTCATGTTCGTGCTGCTGTTTATTCCCACTATATTAAGCTTAGTGTATTACTAGTTGATGTTTTTCTTAGTTAGTTCTAGATGTTATTACTGTTTTTCTCTTGCATTTGTTGTTGGATGTAACTGGGACCCCGTGTACATAATCTCGTTTTCATCACATGTACCACATGCGGTGCAAATGACAATAAAGACTCTCTGACTCTGACTCTGACTAATATATACCGGTATATTCAGCTAACACGTTTTTTTTTTTGGGGGGGGGTGGCGTTTCTGTAGTTATATTTTAATGAAATTCAGCTTGCACTGAAAGGTGCAAACAAAAAACGCCCACAAACTTTGAACCAATCACACGCTGCGAGCCGCATCGTCCGCGTTCGAGAGTTCTGACAGGGGGCCATGTACAAGACAAGCTGTCACCGGGGGATCGCAGCGGGAGTGCAGACGGAAGTTGCACAACTTTTTTTCACTCAACGGGGGGTAAAAGACGTGCGACAAGAAGTATAAACCAGCCTTTACTTGAACTCACTGGAACCACAGAGAAGTAGGTACTAAAAAACAGGCCGGTTCCACCGTAGAAGGCACTGTGCCTTCACAAAACCAGCCTGAGCATGTTAAAGCTGGCCCACGTAGGACCTGTGGACAAGGGGCTTCGAGACGTACAGTATTGTGTAAAAATTTGCCTTCATGTCTCTCTGCTTTGCTCCAAGCTGCTCCTGTAACCTTCATGGTCATGAGAAAAAGATCTCCAGTCGTTTTAATGTTTCCTTTGAACTTTTTCTGCTTCTCTTAAACTCATTTTCAGTCCAATGCTTGACCATTTTCAAAGAAGTGTTTTCGAGCCACTTAACTTTGAGCTATGGATCCTTCAGGCAAGAAGAGACTCCAGAACTCAGTGTGTTGTGTCAACACACCTTCAGCAACACACAGCTGAGGAAAGAACTCGTTTCAAGCCTGTCACTAATATATTTGTTCTCATTTCTTTAGATGATTCTCATAAAACATATCTAAAATTAACACAATTTAGCACAAAACAGTGTCTTAGCACCAAAATGAAATTATTAGCTAAAAACGACATGCAGAGATGATCAGCTGAAATATGACCTCAGGTGCTGTGAAGGTTGTCGTTGAACATTTTCCTTTTTTTCTTAAATACTTTCAGATAGCCTACTCTTCATCTGGATAGTTTGTTTAGGCCTCCACTCGTCCACGCTCCTCATTTTCTAAGACAAGTTGTTGTCCCGCAAAGACTGGACCGAACAAGTGAAAAAGCAGCCAAAGTCCAGAGAAAACACTTGGAAGAGCTTCAGCTGTTCTTTAGCTGTTCTTCAGCTGTTCAGGTCTTTAGCGATCCCTGTAATCAATAATAATAATAATAATGTCACATTTGTCATCTGTGTACGTTTCCATACAAGACGAAATTAGTCTCTGCATTTAACCCAACCACCACCAGGTGGGGCAGTGGGCAGCTATTGAAAGCGCCTGGGGGGCAATTGGGGATGAGGTGTGCCGCCCATAGACACCACAAGGTATGCCGTGACTGGGGTTCGAACCTGGGTCCTTCGGGTCCCAAGTCGGTTCCCCTGCCTCTACACCATCTAAATTCTATAGCTCAATACATAAATAAAGTATAGAAGAACTAAAAGCCCTCATTGAAAGAATGTGTGGAAGGATGTGTTAAAGATGACTCTCAGCTACTACCACAGGCAGTTGTAGCTAATTATCAGTAGATTTGACCGAGTTATTGCCATTTTTGTGTTTGCTCGGGTTGATTAGTTGATCAGCTGCAGGTGATTTAATGATTACTCTCTAAATGCTTCATTCACACCAGTCCAGTGGTTCATGAGATATTTCACTGAGACAACAGAAAGACTCACATGCTCACACAAACAAACGTGCAACAACTTTTTTTCCTTTGGCTGTGGGCGATAATGAGTGCTAGTCTAAAACTTTTGCACAGTTTGGTGTGTTTAGCCTCAGCCAGCTCTACCTCACCGTGAAGTGAGCAGATTAGAGCAAGATGAGTTGGAAAAGATCAATTTTTCTGTTTTGGGATGCAGAGTGTGGTTTGTCTCAAGGACAAAAAGCAGAAACCTCCAAAGATTCTCTGCAAACGAGTTCCTTCTGGACCAGAAACAAAGAAGGAAACTCCTTTTGTAACCTCACAGCCCTGCTCCGCTCTTCTCCCTGCACCTCTTACTGTTTCCTCTCCTCTGTCATTATCACCAAAATCATTATCCGACTCCCTCGGAGTGATGTTGGAGGGCGTCCTCCCACTCGGCTCCGGTGAAAGATTGGTAACAGCAGAGCACACAAGGAGGGAGCAGTAAAGTGAAGACAAGAGGCCCAATAAAGTCCATCTAAATATAGAGGCAGCAGGGCCTTTTTTCTCTTCTCCTTATAAAGAGCTGCTGGGGAATCCTGCCGCTCTATCTCCATGTGCTGAGCACCGATCACTCCCTCCAGGATTGGGAACGCAACAGTTACCGCATGGAAACACACTCCGGTGCACACAAACACACATGGTTTTATGAGGTTTTATGGGGGGTTAGTCGTCTTTTTTTTCCCTCTGCAGAGCAGAAGAGGGCAAATCATGTTCGGTGGAACATACTAAAATAGGAGAGGTCTGAGGAAGCCTTCAAAAAAATTAAAAATGATGGGAGAAATGAGTGACTGTGGGGATGTTCCTGTGCAAAGATTAGCATAAAAGTGTTTTCAGACAAACTTCTGTCCAGAAATATCTCGGAGGATGGATTTTATATTCCAGTTTATATCAACACGAACTCCGCACCCGCTCCAAATAATGCCCCTATTTGGCTCTCGCTCACAGTCTTGTTGCTCCCAGGAGCTAGCTCAGAGTTTGGGGGAAATTTTGTCTGTTTTTATCGGTTACATAAACCGATGTGACTCTGGAGTCTGCGTGATATAAACTGAATTACAGCATAAAGTTTGAGACAGGAGAAATTAATGTCTACACTGTCAAAATGCATTTGTCTGTTTGATCATTAGCTGTGAGCCGGACCTTCGTTTCTCAGCTTCGGTGTCGGCTGAGACTGTAGTCGTGTTAATGCTGTGTCAGTGCTCACACGGTTGTTTTCCTGTTTGTGTATTTTGTAAAATATTTTTATGTTTCAAGCGAGTAAAGAGAACAGATGGATGTTTTTCACAAATTAACTTCTTCTGCAAACCTTGTGCTATTTTAGTCACTCATACATTAAAACATTCAGCTCAATTATAAAATGGGTGCTGAAACTTTACATTTTAAAACTTTTACTTATCTAATTCATTCAAATTACTGCTTTCTTCGAAATCTCTTGTCTTATACAACTTTACATATTGGTTAGTGGTTGGTTACGTTTAGTTTTAAGTTAGCTTTTTGCTATTTTTAACTTTTGGCTAACCTTTTGCTACTTTTACACTTATCAGAGCTGGCTGAGAGACACTAACATCTTATCAGGACTATGGACTCTATTGAAGTGCTCATAATCTCACCGTCATGTCCATGCATCTGTATTGTGTCTCTCTACGTTGCTTGCTTTGGTAGATTTTTTTGATACCTTAAACCAGGATTATTCAACAAACTGCTCATGGGCATGCAGTTTCTGAAAGCCAACAGCTCGTGGGCCGGACATCCTGCGATTAGAATCATTATATAAATAAATCAAAGTTTAAAATGATCTGTTACCTTTTAAATTTGTTTATTTTATTGCGTTGAACCATAAATGCAATAACCAGAACCCCAAACCCAAACCCAGAACCAAAAATATACATTTTTTAATTTTTTTAATGAAGTGGGCCGGATTGAAGTTACCCCTGGGCCGGAAATGTCCCGTGAACCGCCACTTGAATAGCCCTGCCTTAAACCGTGCCCTGACAAGGACACAGTGTGAGATCTTTTTTTTATACCTCTCTCTCCTTATATTTTCTTCCCTTGTTCTATCTAAGCCAGGGGTCTGCAAGCTTTACTATCAAAAGAACCATTTTTCACCTTCGTTCACTACATTACATTAAACATGTCCGGAGCTGCAACAAACTGCTACAACTGGTGGCCCATGGGCCACTTTAGATTTGCTGGAGGGGACTTTTATGGCCAGTCATGTTGACATAAAGCAAAAAATATCTAATGATCTTTAACATTTATTAAAGAAAATGATCCGATTCTTGTAAAGGGGGGGACATTTTTAGTTTTTACCAACTTTTTTTGTTTTAATTAATAAATCTACAAAGCAGATAGTTCTTCATATAAGCATCAATGTGTGACATGGAGGCTGCATGGCTGCAGAAAGAAAAGCTTTACAGAGAGTGGTGAAGGCTGCACAGAAGTCTGTTGGAGTCAGTCTCCCCACCATCACAGACATTTACACCTCCAGATGCAGGAAAAGAGCCACCTGCATCATGAAAGACCCCACTCACCCAGCACACACACTTTTTGCCCCACTCCCCTCAGGACGGAGGTTGAGGAGCATCAAATGTAGAACCACTAGACTGAGGAACAGCTTCTACCCTGAGGCTGTTAGACTCATGAATAAATAAATAATAAGAATAATCACTGCAAAATATCACATCATGCTGATGCTGATCTGTTTTCTTGTTGCTGTGTTCATCTGTGACCATCTGCTCATACAGACTCATGTTCGTGCTGCTGTTTGTAATGATTTTGTTTTTCTATTACATTAGTGCTTAGTGTATTTCTAGTTGATGTTTTTCTTAGTTAATCCTAGATGGTATTACTGTTTTTCTCTTACATTTTGTTGTTGAAAGTAAAGGCTCCCGTAGACCTCAGCGTCCTGGCTTTACGCCACTCTACGCGCGCATTCTGTGCGCACGCGTTCGCTGGCACAGCTCTGCTTTCGTTCTCATGTTAAATGCTCGCGTTTTCGCTCCAAATCCTTGTTGTAATTTGATCAGCTGCGCGCGAAGCAGGACAAACTTAGTCGCTGATTGGTCACTTGCTGACACGCCTACTGAAATGATTGACAGCTCGAGTTGGACAAGCCGCTGGCTCTGCTCCAGACGAGCAGCGGTTCGCTCGGCTGCTGCCGCTGCGGTCTTTCTAACTTTATATGTTAATAAAAACTTCTAAGAAATAAAAATAAAAACAGGGAGCGCTTTTCCTGCAGCCCACAGCCCACCAGGAAATATTTAAAACCTCGCGCAGCCAGGTAGGACATGAATTCATTCATTTCAGTCATGGAGTGAACGGAGGAAGAAGCGATTACTCGACTTTAGGCAAAAAAACAAAAGAAAAGGCCCGATCAGCGATGAAGAAGATGAATTTAATTCATTTGTGTAACATACAAAACAGTCCGGCCACAGACAGTTTATTGTGAGACAACGCGCTCCAGTGTTCACATATTTGCAAAAGAATAAATAAAAATAAGAAAGTAAAACTGTTTGAACTAATCCTTTTTTTTGTTTTTTGTATAACCAATAAAATTCAGTTTTATGCCCGTTTTGGTCAAAGCTTGAAAGAGCCGCTGCAGAGGGACCAAAAAGCCACATGTGGCTCCAGAGCCGCAGGTTGCAGACCCCTGAGTGCTTCTAGAAGCTGCAGCCCTGTACACTTTCGTCTATCTTTGGGATGGCTGTACAGAACATTATTTGACTGTACAGTACTTAACTGTGCAATGACAATAAACCTTATTCTGAGTTTAAGTCGCCTTTTAATACTTTTAGCTCTTAATGAGCATAAAACTACCTTTAGCTTTCTCAGAAAAAGGCGTTCAATACAGAAACAACTGACTTTTCACTTCTCATTGGATGAGAAGCGAAATGTCTTCCGTTACAAATAAAGTCCAGTTGTTTCTGTATTGAATGCCTTTATTTGAGTTTATCATGTCCTGGATGACTGAGAATCTTCACCAGCATACCTTTAGCTTTCCTTCCCTTTTATACTTTTAGCTAGCCTTTTTTTAACTTTAGCATTTAGCTGCTCTTTTGTTGCCTTTACCTTTTTTGATACTTTTAATTTTCAGGAAAGCATTTGATCCTTTATGTTAGAGTTTGTTTCAGTTTTTGCTGTGCTGCTGTTTATCTCTTCAGCTGGCGTTTGCTACTTTTGGATTTGAGCAAGCGTTTTGCTTCTTTTTAGCTAGTGTTTAGCTCCTTTTAGAGCTTTAAGGTCCTCTTCTGCTTCTTTTAATTTGAAAAACTCTGCCCTTTCTCACTTAAACACATGGTTCAGAGGAGCTCACAGACTCCCAGTTGGATTAATGTCAGGTGGGGTGGTCTTATCAGGAAGTGGGTGGTCTTTGGTCACCTTTGGGATGTTCTAGCCCAGGGGTCTGCAACCTGCGGCTCTGGAGCCACATGCGGCTCTTTGGTCCCTGTGCAGCGGCTCTTTCAAGCTTTGACCAAAAACTACAATAAAACCGAGTTTTATTGGTTGTTATACAAACAACAAAAAAGGACTACCATAGTTTTAGCAGTTTTCCTGTCATTTATTTTGCTGGAACATGTACATGAGTAAAACATACTCACTTTAACTTTATGCATTACTGTATTTCTATAGTTAATTGATTTTTCCACAGTTAAAAAAAATGCATAGGTCTGCATAGTTCATAGCTTTTATTAATTAAAAAACTACACCCTCCACCCTCCTACAAGTATCTGGTCTTTTCATTTGTCTTAAATTGTAAAAAATACAAATTATTAGATTTTTTTCTTAGATTTATGATGTCACCCCTACTGGCTACAAAAGCACCTCCAACAAACTTAAAGTGGCCCATGGGCCACCAGTTGATAATCACAGTTGTAGCAGGTTGTTGTGGCTCTGAATACTTTTATGTTAGTGAACAAAGGCGTAAAATGAGATAAATAAATAAAATAAATAAAATAAAACTGAGAATCTTCACCAGCAAAAGGCGTAAAATGGCTCTTTTGATCATAAAGGTTGCAGACCCCTGTTCTAGCCTGTGGAGTTTTAAAAGAAACACACATCACAAGCTTATTGAATTCTGTAGACTTGTCCAACTGATGTAAGTACTGTAATTGTAGTTGTTTATCTGTGACCCTGGCAGCCCATATCAGTATCCTCCCCCCACCCTGCTGGTGCCTAACATCATGTGATGCCCACAACCTTTAATAATCCAGATTCTTCTGTCTGCTCCACCCGTCCCTCTTTATCGTGCATTTGTAAAATCTTTTACATTTTTGTCATCTTGACCATGTTACAGAATTGTTGCACATACAGTTCAGGAACACGAAGACACTGAGGAACACTGAGGTTCTGCTACTTTCAAACCCAGTGTGAGACTGTTTGTTGAGCGGTGAACTCAATCCAAAGGCCCCTGATGAAATATGTTCAGGTTCTGCTTTCAACAGTCTGCACACCAACATCTCTCCAGGACACAGAAACCAAACGTGTCTTTTTTTTAATACTCTGCCTGTTGGCGTCCGTGTGAAGCTAAAAGGATGTCATTTTCACAGCTGTCCTCGTATGCCACCAGCGACAGCAAAGGTTCAGAAGTCAACGAAGGGAAATGAAAAATGTTCAGTCTGTGCCTATAAATCTTCTTTTCCACCTGTTGCTCACCGTCCTCTGCCAGTTTGACCACACACTGAGGCACTTCTGGACAAATGCTCACCACGCCCAAAAATCATCAAATGAAACCTGGCTCTGTCTCAAAGGGCAGCATCACATTTATGACGAAGGCGTTACATGAAGACACCTCTCGTACAGCCTTAACAGAGCTAGTCTAACTTATCATGTGAGAGCAGTTGTACGCTCAGTTTTAAGACAAAGAAGCTGATTGATGTGTGTCATCATGAAACCCCCACAGAGGGTGAGGAAGCTCAGCTGTCAGTCGCTGTCAGGCCCTGGGCCCCTCTCTGTCTCCTCTTTATTTTCTGCTCCTGCTGTAGTTAACCTCAACCCCCATCTCTGTCCTCTTCACCTGTCCTCCAGCAGCAGCTGACTCCGAGGTGGAGGCGCAGCTCACTGCAGCACCATGTTGCTCAGAGAGAAGGGAACATGGATCACCACCAACACTTCAGAGCTGGAAATACAGGGTATGGCAAACCCTTCAAAAAGCGTCATTTTCTTTATATTGTGACAGCACTGCAGTCGTTACACATTTGGTCGCACTGGTTCAACATTTTAGTTCACTTGCGCAACAAACAGTTTTACTTTCTTTTGTCAACTAGTGATACTTTTGCTGAACTACTTGAAGCAGAAGTCCGACTAGTCCGCCATTTTTTGTTGCACAATTGGCTCAAAAGTCCCAACTAGTTTTTAATTAGGGACTGAACAGACTAATCGACTAGCCGATTCTAGTACCGTATTTTCCGAAATAAAGGTTGCACCGTTATATAGATCGCTTTGTCAAATTATTGCCAAAAACTTGGAAAAATCCATAAACGGGTCGCACCTTAAAGAGGAACTAAACACAGGTTGAGACGGTAACTCCTCCCCCTAAGCAGATTCAAAATCACCCTCAAAATGGGCGTGTCGAGAGACAAGGAGGGGAGGAGGTAGAGTTGTGCCTTTGTCCACGCCTCCACCAGCAACAACCTAAAACAAATTAAACCTCTTGCCAACAACATACACCAAGCAACAACAAAGGATAAACATGTAGATGTATTTATCTATTCCACCCATTCCATCCAAAACCAAAGGCTTAAAAAATGAAAAAATAAAAGAAAGAAAACCGCTTGTCAGGAGTGAAATGTGGCACTTCCATATAAGGTATGACTGCTGCAGGACCTTCTCATCTCTGCAGGGGATTGGCTCTGCTTGAACCACTTCCGTGACGTCAGAGTGTACAAGACACGTCAGAGTGAACGTCCTTGACCAATAAGAAAATTAAGGTGCAATTCCTCTGTTCAACCCATAGGTGTTACCGTAAACACGTTTTTAGACCAGGGTTTAGTTCCTCTTTAATATAGATTGCACCTACGTCACCGCCGACGTAACGCGTCATCCACCGCTGACGCGTCACCGCTGAGACAGCCCGGAAATGTGGACCGAGTGTTTACCGGTAGCTCTGCTGCAAATGTCTGCCACAGGAGCGAGCGCGCACGGAAGGACTTTACAAGATTAACACGGTAAAAACAATTATTTGTTTGCTGAACATTATAGCACAAGGGTTCCTGAGCTTAACCGTTCCTTAATAAATTCACGAAATGTTCAAATCAGCTGGATTTAAATTGTTTCACTTAGACTTCTTCCAAATCCGTCACGTGCGCTGCGAAAATAAATTATAAATAAATCAAATTTTAGCTCAGATGTCTCATACAGGTCAACAGTTTGTAAATGAAACCCAAATAATTACGCTCTGTAAGCTGAAAGAAAATCCGCGGTGTGGGTTATGAGTTATTTAGACAAATGGTATCCGTTTTGGTAGCTACCGCTAACAACAAAGAACGATGCTAAAATAACTATTTTTTTTAAAGCTCTAAACATCTCCTGCAGCTAACAGTTTGTAAATGACCACCAAGTAATTACACTCTGTAGGTTTGAAAAAAATCAGTCCTGTAGTTCATGAGTTATTTATCTGTTTAGATAGCTAACCGCTAACAACATGCTAAAAAAAGATTTATTTTTTTTAGCTCTAAACATCTCATAAAGCTAGTCAGTTGTAAATGTCCATACAGTGGTTACTTTCTGTAAGTTTGATTAAAATCTGTCCTGTGGTTCTTGACTTATCTTGCTAACAAACACAGAAAAATAGTACCCGTTGCTAACAAACACAGCTAACAGTAGTTACCTCCAGAGCAGGAGGCCAGGCAGCGACAGAGTCAGTCCGAGCAGAGGAGGCTCTCGTCGGACACATGAGCTAGGAACGGTCGGTGGGTGTACCCTAGTGGCCGAAAGTGGTACTGCACTATTTCCATCCATCCATCCATTTTCTTCCGCTTATCCGGGGTCGGGTCGCGGGGGTAGCAGCCTAAGTAGGGAGGCCCAGACTTCCCTCTCCCCAGCCACTTGGAGCAGCTCCTCTGGGGGAATCCCAAGGCGTTCCCAGGCCAGCCGAGAAACATAGTCCCTCCAGCGCGTCCTGGGTCTTCCTCTGGGTCTCCTCCCGGTGGGACATGCCCGGAACACCTCACCAGGGAGGCGTCCAGGAGGCATCCTAACCAGATGCCCGAGCCACCTCAACTGGCTCCTCTCGATGTGGAGAAGCAGCGGCTCTACTCCGAGTCCCTCCCGGATGACTGAGCTTCTCACCCTATCTCTAAGGGAGAGTCCAGCCACCCTGCGGAGAAAACTCATTTCAGCCGCTTGTATCCGAGATCTTGTTCTTTCGGTCACAACCCAAAGCTCATGACCATAGATGAGGGTGGGAACGTAGATCGATCGGTAAATTGAGAGCTTTGCCTTTTGACTCAGCTCTCTCTTCACCACGACAGACCGGTACAGCGCCCGCTTCACTGCGGACGCTGCACCTATCCGCCTATCGATCTCACGCTCCAGTTTTCCCTCATTCGTGAACAAGATCCCGAGATACTTAAACTCCTCCACTTGGGGCAGGACCTCCTCCCCGACCTGGAGAGGGCATGCTACCCTTTTCCGGCTCAAGACCATGGCCTCGGATTTGGAGGAACTGATCCTCATCCCGGCCGCATCACATTCAGCTGCAAACCGCTCCAGCGAAAGCTGTAGATCACGAACTGATGATGTGGCTTCATCAGTACTGCACTATTTTTTTTTGCCAAAATGAAAAACGGTCATATCTGAGCCAAAAATTTGTCTAAAAATATGGGAAAAATCCATAAACAAGTCTCACCTCTCTATAGGTCGCAGGGCATGCAAATTAGGCAAAAAACCGCAACCTATACAGTATTCCGGAAAATACGGTACATCTAGTGAGTTTTTAAATTTCACATTGACTAGTCCTGGTCAGTGGGTGTGTCAGGTGTCACATGATCAGCTGGACCGTTGCAAAACCGATTCTTCCAAGCAGTTGGAAGTTGACGAGCAGGCCAAGTCTTCCCAAACAGGTAGAAATTCATCAACAGTGTGACAGTACAGGTAGTCCTCGACTTACGACGATCTCGAGTTACAACGTTTCATGGTTACGACACGCCTCTCCATTAAAATAAAAAAAATATATAAAAAAATATTTTGAAATTTTTATTTTGGCTTCATCAGTTCGTGATTTACAACTTTCACTGGAGCGGTTTGCAGCCGAGTGTGATGCGGCCGGGATGAGGATCAGTTCCTCCAAATCCGAGGCCATGGTCTTGAGCCGGAAAAGGGTAGCATGCCCTCTCCGGGTCGGGGAGGAGGTCCTGCCCCAAGTGGAGGAGTTTAAGTATCTCGGGATCTTGTTCACGAATGAGGGAAAACTGGAGCGTGAGATCGATAGGCGGATAGGTGCAGCGTCCGCAGTGAAGCGGGCGCTGTACCGGTCTGTCGTGGTGAAGAGAGAGCTGAGTCAAAAGGCAAAGCTCTCAATTTACCGATCGATCTACGTTCCCACCCTCATCTATGGTCATGAGCTTTGGGTTGTGACCGAAAGAACGAGATCTCGGATACAAGCGGCTGAAATGAGTTTTCTCCGCAGGGTGGCTGGACTCTCCCTTAGAGATAGGGTGAGAAGCTCAGTCATCCGGGAGGGACTCGGAGTAGAGCCGCTGCTTCTCCACATCGAGAGGAGCCAGTTGAGGTGGCTCGGGCATCTGGTTAGGATGCCTCCTGGACGCCTCCCTGGTGAGGTGTTCCGGGCACGTCCCACCGGGAGGAGACCCAGAGGAAGACCCAGGACGCGCTGGAGGGACTATGTTTCTCGGCTGGCCTGGGAACGCCTTGGGATTCCCCCGGAGGAACTGCTCCAAGTGGCTGGGGAGAGGGAAGTCTGGGCCTCCCTACTTAGGCTGCTACCCCCGCGACCCGACCCCGGATAAGCGGAAGAAGATGGATGGATGGATGGATTTTGAAAAGCCGAGTTACGCAGTTTCCGGTTAGCTGTGGAGGCTACAGCTGCCCTCTATCCATCCAGCTGCCCTGTACTCTCTAAAAAAGCTAAGTCTGGTCCTCTGGACATTCAAAAAACAAAACAAAACTTGTT
>JBBPBX010078353.1:0-16644 GCA_038048925.1 Garcialebias charrua | reverse complement strand
CAGCTTTTAATTTTGTTCTGTACACAAACAATAGCTCCTGTTTATTTTAAATAAAATATTTAGAATAACAGAGGTACGGACAAACATTTTTGCTTATTTTAAATACAAAGAATTTAAAATAACAAACAAAAGTACAGTTTTCACTCCAGATAACTGAAAAGTTTTTTCCTTTCTCTTCCTTTCTCTGACACATCATCTTCCACAGTTGTCCTGTGCACATTTAAACTTTCCTGTTTATTTCAAATAGTGAAAAGTTTAGAATAACGAATACAGAACATCTTTTATTTTGATTTTCACTGAAAATCCAGATAAAAGATGGCAGGCACAGAGGGTGAGACCCCTGACACCACTGATACAGGGCAGCCTGTGCCACCTCAAGGCCACGACCCGACCAAAGCAGATTGGATCGAATGTGCCTTATTTTCACTCACAGGGCCCATCACAAACTACCATGAAGAGACACAGTTGATGGAGGAAGCAGATGTGGACAGTGCATTAAAAACTGTAACAGCTGGAACCACAACGGCTGAAAAGAAAGCAGACAGAGATAAACGTTTGGCTAAATTAAGCCTTCTGTTAAAGGCCAAGCTAGACTTTGAAACTGCTGTACGCCGGGCTGTCTCTACATCATGTTTAACAGCACAAATGGAGGTTGCCGCTTTACAGCAGGAGGTAAAGAGTTTAACACAGTCGAGTATTGGCAGCGCTGAACAAACGCGTAGTCTCTACGAAGAATGCAGAGTGTTAAAAAGGGATTTTGACCAATCACAAGATGATTTGGAAAAATGTGTGGTGGAGAAGGATACGTATTACCATCAATACAAGTCGCTTCAGGCGGATTGTGGGGAGGCACGAGACGCGCTGGAAAAATGCACGGACACCCTGGAATCATTATCACTACGGTACACAAGGCTGCAAGAAGATTATAGAAAATCACAAGAACAGCACATGATGTTACAACGTGAAAATGATGGGTTAAAAGTCCAACTGAATAGTTGTAAAATAGAGCGTGCATCAGCAATGAACAAACTCTTTGAAGAAGAGAGAAAATGTTTGGGTCTCATGAGTAAACACCTTGAGAACTCACCGCCTCCGCTGCCTCCTCCCATACCTGATGACCTACTCCCTCCTCCACCGCCCCCGCCCATGCCAGATGCACTACTCCCTCCAACACCACCGCGCCGTCCCTTAGGGCCTCTAAAACCGACAATCCCACCGGATGCACCGGTGGGTGGATCTGATAATAACCCACAAATACCTCTATCAATGGCTGAACTACGGAATATGGCGAAAAGCATTCAAACCTTCGCCCCTGGCCCAATGGGCTCACACGAAACCAAGATCTATCTCGAGGACCTTGATTTCCAGCTTCAACGTTTCCCAGAAGCTACAGATGATGATAGAATCTGTCTGTTAAGGTTAACATCGGACAGGACGGTGCATGCTTTTATGAAGCGTCAACGAGAAGCAGTGATGAAAGACTACAGTCTTCTCTGTGCTGCGCTGATAAAGGAGTTTTCTCCTTGCACGGGGCCCGATGGCATCATAACAGCAGCTAACATCAAGCAAGGTAGGAATGAACACCCAAGGTCATATTATGACCGAATATTCCGTGCCTATTTCGGGGACAGATGCGAACCTGAAATGGAGGAGGAGGTAGGGTTTAAGTATATTTTCAGCCAAAACCTCTGCCCTGACATAAGAGAGAAAGTACATGTCAGCGCAAACTATAAACGGAGGTCCATCGAAGACATAAGAGAGTGCGCGATAGATGTTTTTACAGGTCGCTCACCAAACAAGACACCCTTTGAAGTGTGTCCTGGTGAAAAGGTCAAATACCAAACGCTAGACCTTGAAGGAGCAAGAGCGCCAGCTCACTCTTTTAAGGAAGCCGAGAATAAGCAAAATTTCCAACCTGACAGACCGCAAAATGAAGGTGTCCGCTGGAACAAAGACCAAAAGGGGTCCAGAGACCCTAAGTGGTACAGGCCGCATCAAGAGGAAGAGCCCCATCAAAAAAGGAGGGCTTTCCAAAAGAAAAAGAAATATGGGTCCCAAGGAGACTCATATGAAAGAGGGTGGTCCCAGAGAGGACCCCCGAGCAATGCGCCAGCTCCTGCACCTCAAACTGAACAGTCTGGGGCGAGGAAAAACCCACAGAAGTTCCAGAAAAAAGGCCCTAAACCTCTGTCTTCAGAAGAGATGGAGAACATACGTCGGTTGTTAGAAAGTTTGAAAAAAACAAACAAGGAAAACAAACCTGGTGTGATGTGTAGCACTATCATTGATAGTGACTCAGAACACACTAATAACAGCAATGCCACGATTGCTGACAGTCGCCAAGATACTGATGGTCAGGATGCTGACAATCAGGGTATAGACGGTCAACAAGACGTTGACTGTGACCATGACTTCATTGTTACAGAGTCCGAGTGCCCCTCATCGGAAAAAGGGGGGGTAAGCTCACTCACCAAAGACAATGACTCGTCACAGCCCGATCACTTAGACCCATGTGTGACTGCACTACCAGTACAGGTGAATGAAATTCACACAGACAGTGGTAGACGTAACACACGTCGGAAAAAACCTGATAGGTTCCTGTGTAACATTATCAGGAAGGGGCCCGCTAAGAAGGCTTACCTGTCAATCACTTTAGAAGGGGTCCTCACAGAAGAGGCCCTCCTGGATGGTGGGGCTGACATAACCATTATGTCTCCCACACTGTTGAAGGAGCTAAGGATAGCCGCTAGCGGGGTTGACAGGGAAATACCCCTCAAAGAATGTGCTGTAGTACTGCAGGGACTCTCAGAGACGAGTACAACCCTTACAGCTATAGCCATGGTTCATATGCAGATTGGTGAAATGACGCTATACCACCCGGTACACGTGTCCACCGTTGACTCATTCCCATTTTTGGTTGGCCAAGACTTTATAAACCGCTTTGACGCGATTATAGATTATGGTGATCAAACAATGTGGACCAGAGTGAGCCAACCACTGCCGATCGATATGCCTACACATGGTGACACTGACTGTTTTACAGCAGGTACCGCGGAAGGCACAAAGGGGTCCTCCAACGAGAGCACAATCCCGGTAAGTGAACCTTCAGCAACAGGTGAGGCAGAAAAGGCCCAACAAGAGAGCCTCCTCTGCGAGCTGGAACAGTCAGCACTCACTGAACACTACCTACCGCGGGTAGTCAAAGGTGTTGAGATCCAAGGATCCCACGCCGATGATGCTGTTTTGTCTCCTTGGACGGAGAAATCAGCGATCAGCCAAGCTTTCTATGGAACCTTGGTTGAGAAACAGTTGGGTCTAGATATGAACAAAAAGGCTTTCCGCTTTTCGTTGGACCCCAACGATAAACAGGTAATGACCGCAATAGGGATCATTGCCCTGAAACTGATCTGGAACCAACGAGAACTGGATCACCCGTTCCTCGTGGTCCCGAACTTACCACATGCAACCTACATAGGCTCCGACATTTTGGTAAGGTTAGGTGTCCGAGTGGACATCAACAACAATGTACTGTGGTCACTAGACACGGCCACAAAGGACTCTCCTGTGCTGACCACAGAGAACCTTAAGGCTGGACAGACCATTCCAGAGGTCTGTCAGATTGCTAACAGCCATAACACTGCGGTACCACCTCAGGTTATGAACAAGCCGGTGATGTGTCACATCATGAAAGGACAAGCTATTAGCACAAAACTGGCATACTTTCAACCATCTCCTATGTTTTTCAACTTAGGACTGTCCATGGAGGCCACATTCCAAGTGACCCTCGACTGCAGAACCACGACTGTTGCTGTGTGCAACACAAGCACAGAAGAGGTACTGATCCCAAAAAACACACAGCTAGGATGGTTGATCTCTACTGATTTTCATGATTTTGAGCTAAGCATTCCATTTCTGGGAGGACTCCCAGAGAACTTGATCCCATATCAACACACGGGGCAAGTCTTGTTCACGAAACCAACACAGGCCATAGCTCTTTTCTCCCCCACTGATTCCGACCATGACACTGTCCGCCGGTTCGGTTTCAACCGAGGAGACAGTCTATGTCCTCAAACTTATAGTGCCCTACCTGTTGACAGGTTTTACGACACTGAAGGGGACTCACTGGAGCTCCCCAAAGGACAAGAATCCCTCTCAGTTGCTTCACAGATTGACCAGGTGGTCGCTCAAGCCGACGCCCTGAAAACTGATGAAGAAAGGGACAAACTTCGCAAAGTTCTTTTAACGTATGAGAAATCATTCTCAGCTGACTCGATGGATTGTGGGTTGACCACGCTCCACACAGTGAGCATCCCAACCCCGCCTAATGCTCCCCCTGCATTTGTCAGACAGTACAAGATTCCTCTGGCAGCACATCAACCTATCAGAGAAATCATTAATGACCTGTTAGAAAAAGGTATCATCCGATACTGTAACAGCACTTACTCTGCGCCTTTATGGCCGGTGTTAAAACCTAATGGTAAGTGGAGACTCACTATAGACTACCGAAAGCTAAACAAACAAGTTCCCTTATCCAGATGGCCTATGACGCAACTCCAACAGGAACTGCCCAAGGTCACCAATGGTAAGTACTTCTCGACTCTCGACGTCGCCTCTGGTTTTTGGACCATCCCTGTGCGCGCCGAGGACCAGTACAAACTAGCTTTCACTTTTGGTGGCCGTCAGTACACCTTTAACAGGTGTCCCTTTGGCTACGCTAACTCACCTGCAGAGTTCAACATTTTCTTGAACAAAGCATGTCCAGACGCCCACGAGCGTGGGACACTGATCTACGTGGACGATGTCCTTTTGAGGCAGCCAACACTGGACTCACATTTGGCTGAGATCGACCACGTTCTGAATCAGCTGACAACTGCTGGTGCTAAGATATCACTGTCAAAATGCCAATGGTGCAGAACCAAAGTGGACTACGTTGGCCTACTTGTAGGTCCTGACGGAGTACAACCACAGCTGACTCGCACCCAAGGCCTCGACAATCTCAAAGTCCCCACCAATCTCAAAGAACTACAAAGTTTTCTGGGCGTGTGTAACTACTCGAACCAATTCATCGAAAACTATGCGGACCTTGCGAAACCACTGACTGAACTCCTTAAAAAAGACGTACCATTTGTTTGGACTGACAAACAGCAACAGGCAATGGACGCTCTTATAAACAGGATCAAGTCAGCCCCTTGTTTAGTCTACCCAGACTACAACAAAGAGTTTTACTTGGAAGTGGGCTTCTCAGCTCATTGCATAAGTGCAGGTCTGTACCAGATACACGACAGAGACAAACGTGTAGTAGCCTATGCCAGCAAAACGATGGCAGGCCCCGAGTTGAGATTCTCAGACTGTGAGAAAGCTTTACTGACCACAGTGTGGGCAGTTAAACATTTCTCCAGCTACATTGGTGGACAGAAGATCATTGTGGAAACACAACACCAGCCGGTGACCTTTCTTAACAGTGAACGCATCAGAGATGGTGTGGTGACAAACTCACGTGTTGCGACGTGGCTCATGGCGCTTCAGAGTTTTAACCTAGACATACGTTATGGTCAAAACAAGAAGTCTCATCTGGGGATGGACTTGGCAATCTGCCAGAAGTGTACACAAGATGTACCAGCCACCCAGCCGCCGGTTGAGGTAAAACCCCCAGTAACTGAAGACCCGAATCACCACTTCTTTGATGACAATATCTGCAAAGATATGACAACGTTGTACGTGGATGGATCTTCATTCCTCCGCGACAAGATCTGTAGGGCAGGTGTTGGAGGAGTTCTCCTCCAAGACCATGAACAGATAACTTTCAGCTACAAATTAGGCTCTCAGACTTCTCAGTACGCTGAGATTGCAGGAATCCTGATAGCTCTCCAGATGGTAGTAGAACGCTCCATCAAGACGCTAGTCATCTGCACTGACTCTAACTATGCTCGTTTGAGTTTCGCTTGTCACCTCGCTGTGTGGAAACTGAACGGTTTCCTAACAAGCGACAGAAAAGTGGTCAAACACAAAGAGCTTTTCATAGCGTGTGATCACTTGGTGACTTCACACGACTTACAGATCTACTGGAAGAAAGTTCCAGGGCATTCTAGAGTCCCAGGCGATGACAAGCACTACAATGACATTGCAGATTCCTTAGCCAAAGAGGGAGCCGACGAAGGTCCTCTATGGTCCTTCGACTCCTCCTGGTTGATCAAGACTCTGTCAATACAGCCTGCTGTTGGGGTTATGGCAGTCACACGTGCCCAGGCCGCAGCCAGACCTGCTGACAACGCAGTCTCTGTACGACCTGCACTGACTGACCCAGACATCATCCAACTACAGAAGTCGGATCCTGCTATCAACTCCATGATACTGTACCTGACCGATCCGAACAAAAATAGTCCGTCTAAAGACGACCTGGATTCCGATCCAGACCTTAAGGTCCTCTATCAGCTGCGCAAACAGCTAAAACTAATCAAGGGCATCTTAACTTTTGCTCATGGACCAACGTCCTCACCTGTGTTCGTGGTTCCCCATGACCAAAGGGGGGTGATGTTAGTTCATGCCCATGATCTCCCGTCCGCAGGACACAAAGGAGATAAAGCCACGCTGACGGCATTAAAACAAATTGCCTATTGGCCTGGAATGAAGAAGGATGTCAAGGACTACATTGAAGGGTGCGTGGTCTGTGGCCAGTTTCAGCCAACCAGACCACTTCACAGAGCACCACTGCAAAGCAGAGGCATTGCATTCCCATGGTCTGACCTCCAGATCGACTGGGTTGGACCACTCACTAAGAGCTCTAGAGGAAATAAATATTTTCTCACGGTAACCTGTGCATTTACCAAATGGGTAGAATGCCTACCAGCTCCTAACGACACAGCACAAACCACTGCTATGTTGTTAATGAATCATATATTCTCAAGGTTTGGACTTCCCCTTCGGGTGAACTCAGACCAAGGTACACACTTCACAGGTGAAGTGATGAAAGAACTGTGGAAGACGCTAGGCGTCAAGGCCAACTTTCATGTCGGCTACCACCCACAGGCTTCAGGCCAAGTAGAGAGAGCAAACAGAACTGTGGTGAGTATTTTGAAGAAATACGTGGCTGCAAACCACAAGGACTGGGACGTGAAACTCCCTCTGGTCCTCATGGCCATAAGAGCCACTCCACACACATCAACTGGCATCTCTCCCTTCGAGATGATGACCGGTCGACAAATGACTCTCCCTCTACACCTGTTGTACCAACCAGGCGACGCCGCCATGGCGACAGCCTACACTACACAACAATACATGAAAGATTTGAATGTACACCTCAGAAACACTTTTGCTTTCGCCCAGAAAAACCTGGAAAAATCCGCTGAAGGACGTAAGGCGTACTACGACCAGAAGGCCTCTCATAATGAACTCCAAGTGGGAGACAGAGTCTGGTACTATACGTTCGCCCCAGCAACCGGGAAAGGAGGGTCCGAGACCGGAACTCTCGCCCGCAAACTAATGCCCAGGTGGACTGGACCTCATCTGATAACAGACAAAGTGTCCTCAGTCGTCTACGAAATCAAAATCAGCAAAGGCCGCAAAGAGCCAATTGCTAAATGGGTACATCGAAATCAGATCAAACCTTACAAGGCGTTCAATGACTCCACAAAAGACAAAGATCTCACAAACACACCGACTTCATGGGATAATAAGGTCGTCCAAACACAAGTTAGTAAATAAACTAATCAGGTTTAAACTACCGTATTTCCCACCCTATAAGTCGCATTGTCCAATTTGAACTTAGAAACGCTAAGCCTAAAACCCACAACAAAAACTAATCTTAACAACCGTTTAAATCCACGAGATTTAATTTGACCTCGGTCATAAAGTTGAGACCTGTTTTCTTGTGTGTTGCACTTTGGAATCTGACGACAAGAGTGTGTCGAAGCAGTGAAACGTTGTTTCCTTGTTGTTTAGTCATTACTGTTGTCATTAGTTGAGATTTTGTTTGGTTCTGAACACTCCCAGCCAAAAAGGTTTTGTATTAACATTGGTTAATGAATGATATGGATTTAACTATGCCAACATGCAGTTCGTTTTGTTAAATCTCAATCGTCGAAGAGTCAATGTAGTTTAAAGCTACTCAAGGTACAATAAACTACACTGGTCTCACAATTTCTAAATTGAACCGATTCGATCGTTTCTATTCTAGATTATCTATTCATTTTGATGAGTCTCGCCATAGACTTCAAAATTTATTAGGAATACCAAATCCTACGTCGTTCGTCTAAAAGACAACAGACATTTAGATCAAACTATATTTCATTTTTATTTTAGTTTAACCTAAACTAAGTAATGAATGGAGGAATAGTTTGGAATTAGAGGCCTTCGTTACAGAAGCCCTCTAAAATTCTATAGGTACAGATCCCTATACCTAATTTATAGATTTGATCCACCCCTTAATTGGTAATTGTAGCTGATCTAAACCATGATAGCTTACATACCAGGTGCATATAGGTAAGGCTTAATGTAAAATCCCAATCATAAGCCCACCTTAAAAACCACATAATTGCATGACACATAGAACCAGAGTGGCACTGACTGGAAACCAACCAGCCTCCAACCTTCGATGTGGGGACCTGCAGCTCCAACGCTTGGTCTTCAACCTTCATCCAAGGGTCGCCTCCTCTGCGTCAATCGAGGGATCCCCTCTACATGCTGATTATGAAAACAATTGTTGCTGATCATTCAACAAAACTAATCGTTGTGGATTTACTGCTGTGGAATTACCGCTGTGGATTATAAGACTTTGCTTTCCAAGGGATCACAGACTTTGTTTTCCAAAGGATTAAAAGCTTTTCGCAATGGGATTACCTCCGAACAGTATGGAATTTCCAAAAACTTTATGGGATTATAATTTTTGATTTTTTTTTTCCACTTGCTGGATTACTTCAAGATCAAAGACAGTTCAAGGTTTCCTTTCGTGTTGGACCCCATCCCCAAGGACTGGCGATGGCTTCCAAAAGGGGGGAGATGTAGTGGACCTGCCCTTGTTCACTTTAAGGTTTTTGAACTGTCCAGTGATGACCTTTACTGACCTCTCAGTAAAGCAAGACATTTACTACAAAATTATTCATTTAGCTATAATCTGATAACATAGTCACCAATAAGAGACTATTTCTATCTTTGATTTTAGGCTGATGTGATCAAAAGAATAACTTTTGTCATTTTCATGATGTGTGCTTTTAAGCTGTGTTATTCTGTGAGAGTTAAACTGTGTTTCACTGCTGTGTCAAAGGTGCAATCTCGGGTCACAGAGACTTCTTTTAATTTTGTTAATTCAAATGTTATCAAATGAATAATTTTATTTGTAAGAGCATCAGTACATTTTAATGTCAGATAAATCAAATACTCTGCTTAATTCAAAATGTTGTACATGGAGGATTTCTCCTCTCCTCTCGAACTTGCATGTGAAGATAAAAGGAACACTTTATCTCATTCATTTTAGCTTGAGCTCAGGACAATCTAGACACCCAAAGACTTTTGTTTTTGTCCTATTTAATAATCAAGCTATTATCATTAATAGGTCCCATATGTGATGCTTAATGACGTTGTTTTAATCAAACCAACAGTATTTTGTTAAAGTGTTAAAGCAAAGGAATCAGTTTTATGATAAAATGCTGACATCTGAAACTAACACTTTATCTTTCTGACAAACTAATCTTTTGACCCCCTTTCAACATGTTGATGTCATCCTCACATCAACTTATGATGCCATTCGGCCAATCAGAAAGAACACATTTTCTGGGTCACGTCTCAGTTAAAACCTTCACATCTTACTTTCTCTTAGGAGTTTGCTGAGGTCCTCAACCCCTGATGAGGTTCCCCAAAGAACTGATGATCGTCTGGTCAACACGCTAATGACCATGTCATTCAGTTAAAGACTTATAACATGCCAAGTTATAAGCCATCTTCAACAGCTGAAAAGCTCTCTTTTATTGACATTCCTTTAAGGAACGTCTTATCTTGAACAACAGCACCAGGAGCTGCCGTTACTTTCGGTTCGAGTCAAGGCGCACGTCTGGAGACGCTGAGAATGGTAAACGAACTGACCAAACTGGACCGAGGGAGACTGACCATCTTCACGAGGTAACAAGTCGTCAAATGCTTTGCCAAGGGTACCAACGTGTAGCTTTAATCGGCCGGAGAACTGCCATGTTTCTGGTTAAAACACATCAAGATAACTCCCTGACTCTTAACTTTTCTTCCTCCATAAATTTCTCCTCCTAAATCTTTCCCTCTCTATCTAAGCTGGAAACTATTTTAAGCTGAAATGCCCACAGACTAAATATGTTAACATCCAATATTTATGTCTGTTGTGTTAAATTTAAGTTTGCTGACGTATTAATTTGAAAGAAAGTGAAATCATGTCAATCAAGTGTAATGGTGTTAATTTAGTTGATTTATTTTAAATAAATGATAGTGTCTCTTTGACATATCAAACTAAGTTAACGTCTTTGTCACTTAATGGCTTTGTGTATTTATCCATCATAAAGATCACAGAAATATTGGGTAAACTGAAAAAGAACAGAATCCGTGAATTTACTATTCAATCTGAATAAGTAAATTAATTAAGATAAAGAGGTCAGTATTAATATTGTCCTCCTCATAATTCTTACACTAGCAATGAGGATCATGGTCGATGGTGTCGAAAGCGGATGTGAGGTCCAATAGGACAAGCAGCACAGAGTCACCAGTGTCTGTGGATAGGAAGATGTTGTTAAAAACCTTCAGTAGGGCAGTCTCAGTGCTGTGGAGAGGTTTGAAGCCAGATTGGAATAGCTTGGGGATAGCGTGATCCTCCAGGAAGCACTTCAACTGGGACTCAACTGTTTTCATTTCATTTATTCATTTCTATAGCACTTTACACAACCACGGTGATGGTGACCAAAGTGCTTAACAAAAAACAGTGCAGTACTGTACTTCAAAAGACAACAGATTAAAAATCAAGAACACAACATAATAGCAAAAATAAAACCAGAAATGTCACCACATATTTAATTACTAAAAGCCTGTTGGAATAAAAAAAAGTCTTAAGCTTCGATTTAAAAGGGCCGAGTTCAGTTATCGAGGTTTGGTTTGTTGATAGCAGGACAATACTGCTAGCAATACCATGTTGATAACAAGACCATTGCTGCCAACACGACAATGCTGCTAACAGGACAATGCTGCTAACAGGACAATGCTGCTATCAGGACAATGCTGCTAACAAGACCATTGCTAACATGACATTGCTGCTAACAAGACCATTGCTAACAGGACAATGCTGCTAACAGGACAATGTTGCTAACAGGACAATGCTGCTATCAGGACAATGTTGCTAACAAGACCATTGCTAACATGACATTGCTGCTAACAAAACCATTGCTAACAGGACAATGCTGCTAACAGGACCATGTTTACAGAGGTGTCAAGTAGTTATCTATACTTTAGTAAAGTAATTATTTTTCAGCCTACTTTATACTTCTACTTCTTACATTTTCACGCAATTACTGGTACTTTCTACTCCTTACTTTTTAAAAATAGCCTCGTTACTTTTCTTTCATTTTGCCGTTTTTTTTTTTGTAGAATATAGATATTCACGCAGGACTTTCCAAAAATTGAACATAAATATCGCAGCCGTCACTCACCAGTGTTGCCAGATTGGGCGGTTCACCGCGATTTTCCTTCTCACTTTTGCGGGTAAAGAGTGCTTTGGGTGGGTGGGACTCTATCTGGCAACACCGGTCACACCGGTGTTTACGCGTGTGCCTTTACATCCGGGGCAGCGTCGGCAGCGCCGGGACCCTCCATGTCAATGTAGAGGCGTCTGCGGCACCGGGACCCTCCATCAGTAGTTGGGGCGTCTTCTATAGCAACTTCATCCGGCGAAGCCATGCTGTCCGTGACGCTGACTTGCTAGGGGCTCTGCTAGCGCTAGCATTAGCGTCTCGCGAGACAACGTTACCTCTCAACGAGAGATATCGCGGGAGTTTAATATCGCGAGATCTCGTACAACGAGATCTCGTTACATGCCTAATATTGAGGTAAGCTGAAAGTTTTTTTTTTATCAGTTGATTACTGACTTCTAGTGACCTAGTAACATACTAATGTTGTATAATGTTTTCTATGGTTAGGAGGTACTAGCCATGGAACTAGCTACATGCTCTGGGTTTGCTTGCTAACATTGTTTCTCTTTTTTATTCAGATTTAAAACATATTTTCTTTCTGTCAGAGTTTTCACTGAACTTAACAAAGTTTTACTTCATAGACTACGTTCACACTGCAGGCAAATGCTCAATAATACCCCTATACAGTATGGTTATTTTAATATATTTAAATTTGCATTTAAATGTGTCTATTTTCAATGGGCATATATGCAGTTAAGACAGGTAGCTTAGTGCACCCCTAGTTTTTCAACATTAACAATATAATATAATCTAGTCTAAAAAAATGATTTTTGTGGGGGAGGTGGGGTTGTATACAATAGTATGTGTGGTGCGGCCTAAGCATTTGTCTTTGTTGTTGCTTTTTCTTACGCTACTTTTACTTTTATACTTTTAAGTAGTTTTGAAACCAGTACTTTTTTACTTTTACTTGAGTAAAAAGCTAGAGTTGATACTTCTACTTCTACAGAAGTAATTTTAAATCCCAGTATCTATACTTCTACTTGAGTAATGAATATGAATACTTTTGACACCACTGCATGTTGATAACAGGACCATGTTGATAACAGGACCATGCTGCTAACAGGACAATGCTGCTAACAGGACAATGCTGCTATCAGGACAATGCTGCTAACAAGACCATTGCTAACATGACATTGCTGCTAACAAGACCATTGCTAACAGGACAATGCTGCTAACAGGACAATGCTGCTAACAGGACAATGCTGCTATCAGGACAATGCTGCTAACAAGACCATTGCTAACATGACATTGCTGCTAACAAAACCATTGCTAACAGGACAATGCTGCTAACAGGACAATGCTGCTAACAGGACCATGTTGATAACAGGACCATGCTGCTAACAGGACAATGCTGCTAACAGGACAATGCTGCCAACAGGACAATGCTGCTAACAGGACAATGCTGCTAACAGGACAATGCTGCTAACAAGACAATGCTGCTAACAGGACCATGTTGATAACAGGACCATGTTGATAACAGGACCATGCTGCTAACAGGACAATGCTGCTAACAGGACCATGTTGATAACAGGACCATGCTGCTAACAGGACAATGCTGCTAACAGGAATATTACCTGGTCTGTGTTTGACAGTAAAAAGTGCAATGACACATGGAAGCAATTTTAGGTAATAGACAAATGCTAGCAGAAATTTCAGAGAATTTCAGAAGTATTTTCAACAAACACAACATCCCAGTACATTTCAAACCCAGCAGAACTCTCAGGCAGAGGCTGGTGCATCCTAAGGACAAAACACCAACACACAAACAGAGTGGTGTAGTGTACGCAGTCCAGTGCAGCGAGGACTGCCCAGACCGCTACATTGGAGAAACTAAGCAGCCCATCCACAGAAGAATGTCCCAACACAGGAGAGCAACCTCCTCTGGACAAAACTCAGCTGTTCACCTCCACCTCACGGACAAGGGACACTCTTTTGAGGACCAGAATGTGCAAATTTTGGACCGAGAGCACAGATGGTGGTTTGAGAGGGGTGTGAAGGAAGCTGTTTATGTTAAGAGAGAAAAACCTTCTCTTAACAGAGGAGGAGGTCTGAGATTTCAACTTTCTAAGACTTATAACTCAGTTCTGGGGCTGATTCCCAAACAATTTACACCGGATAGGAGCAGAGGTGTCTTGTCTGTGAATTAGACTAGCAAAGTTTTTTTGAGAAACCTCTGTTGTTGGGCTGTGAGGTGTTTTTGTCAATTTACATACAGTTGTGTGTCTTCTGTCAGAGACCTCAAGGGAACTCCCTACTGTTAAGGTGTGATCTGTCAATTTACATGTATGTGGCTGTGTCTCAATTCAGGGGCTGCATCCTCATGAGGACCCAGCCTAGCTGGGCCGAGTAGGCCACGCACTCACAAGACCGGGTGGGCTGAGCGAAACTGCTGAAATGGGACGGTCTAGCCTTCAGGTTTGCCGGCCTTGAAGTGGGTGGGGCGTTCTCTTGAAGTGGGTGGGAAGTTCTTGTGTGCCGCTTGGTGTGTGTGGAAAGAGAAGGGACGCCGCTAAAATATATTAGTTAGCTGAATACATGTATATATATTAGTGTTTCTGAGTTTACTGTTTGTTAAGAACTGATTACAAATCAGCTTATAAGGGGCGATCTGTTAAAACCCAGAGTGGACCTCCGAAACGCAAGTTGTCCATTAGCTCAGTTGGTAAATCAACTTGCGATTGGTGCAGAGATGCTTTTCTCGAAGCTGGTTCGAATCTCACTCGGTACGGTTAAAACTTATTTTACGTTTGTCTTTTATTGGATAAAAAAATGAGGACTGAGATTAAAAGGAAGGAGTTTGTGAAACTCCTTTTTTTTATCCAATAAAAGACAAACGTAAAATAAGTTTTAACCGTACCGAGTGAGATTCGAACCAGCTTCGAGAAAAGCATCTCTGCACCAATCGCAAGTTGATTTACCAACTGAGCTAATGGACAACTTGCGTTTCGGAGGTCCACTCTGGGTTTTAAAAGATTGCCCCTCAGAAAATCCTTGCTACGCACGTGTAAAATAATCTGATTTGTAATCAGTTCTTCAAAAACAGTAAACTCAGAAACACTAATATACTGTATATTCAGCTAACACATTTTTTTTTGTCGTTTCTGTAGTAAAATTTTAATGAGATATATTCGAGCTGAGGTTGTTTGAGATGACTAAATAAAGGTTGAATGAATATTCGCGCTGAGGTTGTTGTTAAAACGAGCTGATGACTCAACAACACGCAGCAGCCCGACTGCACGCAGAAAGTCCCCCCCCGCGAAATCTCTGCTGGCGCTATGAATTCTGGGATAGCCTCCGTCTTGAAGGATTCACGAATGCATCCTTCGATTTCGGCAGGAAGTAGGCCGCATTCCTCGGCCGCATGAGGAGGAGTCTTCGAATTGGGACAGTCCTCCGCGCGGGGCAGTGACGTATGCGGCCGACAAATGCGCACTCATGAGGATGCAGCCCCTGAATTGAGACACAGCCTGTGTTACCTCAGTATGAAATTTACATACCCGGTATGGTGGTGCGTGACTCACTGTTATAACTCCACGCGCACACAGTCTGTTTCATTGAATTGATAAAGCTCCTCGGATGAGAAGCGAAACGTCTTCTGTAACAAATAAAGTCCAGTTGATCTTGTATTGAACGCCTTTTTTGATAATAGACAAATGTAAAATATGTTAAAATCATTGTCCACTTGATTTGGCGAATCAAGCGGCCATGGGGATCGAACCCATGACTGAACGTCTGGTATGACAACCCTACGGCTTCCAGTGAGCAAAACACGCCAATTGTACAACCCGAGCAGCTTCTTTTAAATACATAAGGGATAAGTCACAGACGTCTTATGATCAGAAAAAGGCGTTTTTTAGTAATGCTTCGGATTGAAATAAATAATCAGAAAATAAAAAAGTCTTCTCATTGTCCTTAGTTGGACACAACAGAACGTAGCTCTGAGAGTTTGAGCTAATATGGGCTAACAGCACCAGTGCACAATAACAGTCTATGAGTCTGATTTATGAACGAAGCTGTGCAAATTTATTATCATAAGAGTAACTGTGCAAAGTTTATGTGATTATAAATTTTATGGTTATAAAAAGTGTATTACATTAATACAAGCAGCAGAGTAATTGACAATTGTTGTTTTGTCCATAAAAATATCGGCAGCTTGTGTCCCTTGGGACCTATGCATCTGAATACCATTGTTCACCTTTAACCTGGCTTTTTTTTTTTCATTCAACCTTTATTTAGTCAGGCTTGTCATTTCATTCAACCTTTATTATTATTATTTATTTAGTCAGGCTTGTCAGTCTATATGACTCCTAGGCTTGTCAGTCTATATGACTCCTACCGAACTCATGAACAGGGCACGCAGATGCATCCTGGGTTGACATCCTTTACATCCGCTATCCAGGCCTATTGACATCCAAGGGCAAGGAACCGGTTAGTTGCCCCGTCCACACAAGCTGCCTTGAAAACTTAATGACGCTCATCGCCTTTTATGTGGGTCTAATGAACTACGGTTTTCACTCACGGTTGCAATGAGGAAAAAATTCTGGCTTCAAATTCAATATAGCCTGAAAAAAAAAAAACAGAATGCCTGAATAGTTTTGCACAGCTTACTTTCTTGTTTTTATTTATTTTTAGCTGTTTTAGCAGTTGAAGAACGTGATGCATGATGGGAAAACAAACGGCTGCATGACGTCATCTTCCGCTCTTCGGCTTTGAGCTTTGTTTTTTTTTGTTTTTTTAATTAAAAACAAACAGAACACTACATTCTGTAGTCCAAACAAAACAAACAGAACACTACATTCTGTAGTACATTCATACATAAACAAAAATATATACAAACTCTCGTGAATGATAACATAACTACAATCTACAAGCTAGGGGGCAGTTTACAAAATGATGAAAGTTGAAAAATATATACTATATATATATATATATATATATATATATACATATATAT
>JBBPBX010078352.1:0-16645 GCA_038048925.1 Garcialebias charrua | reverse complement strand
TATTGAGCCTCATGAGCTCATTTATGAAAGCGAACTGCTAAAACTAAAGAACGATGAACAGCAATGGTAGAATTTCCTTAAACAATAAACAAAAGAAAACAAAAGAGAGAAAATACTTTTTATTTAATTTTTTTGGATAAAATTCTGATTTAAACACAATTACTGTTCTTTCAAAGGGGCAGGGACATTTTCTGATTTGTTTTTTGGAGCCAGTGGATCAGTGATGCGGCTGTTTTACGTTGTTATAATAAAAAAAAAAACTTATAATAAAAGCCTATATTGGTAGTCTCACCTCCTCCTGACCAAACTACCAATATAGGCTTTTATTATAAGTATTTTTTATTTATTATAACAACGTAAACAGCCGCATCACTGATCCACTGGCTCCAAAAAACAAATCAGAAAATGTCCCTGCCCCTTTGAAAGAACAGTGATTGTGTTTAAATCAGAATTTTATCATAGCCAAACCAAATTTAAAAACTGTTTTTTTATTCTGTATGCTTTTATATTCAACCAACTTTTAAAGCTGGTTTAGTATGAGGAAAGTCACTGGGCAAAAAAAAGGTGTTAAGACCTAAGTATAAACTGAAACTTGACCATTGCAGATGTTTCTAAACACTACTTATCCAATATACATGTCATTGTT
Source organism: Garcialebias charrua (assembly GCA_038048925.1). Classification (NCBI taxonomy): domain Eukaryota; kingdom Metazoa; phylum Chordata; class Actinopteri; order Cyprinodontiformes; family Rivulidae; genus Garcialebias; species Garcialebias charrua. The sequence goes on along the minus strand of JBBPBX010078352.1, from coordinate 15,999 downwards.
GACTTTTAACTGTATCTACTCAACCGATGTCTATCCGTTTTTTATATATATAATGCCTACCCGGTATATGTCTGTCTTATCCTGATGGTTTTGAACTGTCAACATCTATTTATTGGGATTGTAGTTTTTTTTCTTTTGATAAATAAATGCTTATTGTCAATTACCATGAGACGTGTGCTGCTGACCACTTGACCAGGTCACCCTTGTAAAAGAGATCTCGATCTCAACGGGCTCTACCTGGAAAACTAAAGGTGATTGATTGATTGTATATATATTTTTTATCACAAGACACATGAAGAAATAGATGTTTTTAGATTTTACAGGTTACCCAGTGTGGGAAAAAAAAGGTTTAGGTCGATGAGTGGACTGCGTCAAAGCAATTTATCATCAAAAAGCACAGCAGCACATACTGTTTCTGTCCAGAAACATTGAAGATTTCTTCCTGTGTAATAACATTTTTAACTGCGTCACGTCGCTTCATTTACTGTAATAGATAACAGAAAAAACATTAGACACGACGGACTGTTAGTGATGGAACTACAGCTCTTCTCTTAAATCTGTTTCTTTTTGCGCAGAAGCAGTTCTTCACTTGTTGTGGGAGATCCGGCTCTGAACTGGTTTAACTGTAGACCCAGCACTTGTGACTCTGCTGCTGATCAGAGCAGATGTTCACATGCTACTACACCTTAACGAGCTCTTTCAATGCTTCTCAAAGCTCAGAGCAGCTTCATATTGAACTGCAGCCACTGCTCAGTAAACGTATCAACAGTTAGTTCTGCGTCATGGTTCTAACACTGGGATTTACTTTTTACATTAGCGCTATCATTGCTATTAAAACTGTTGGAATTTTCCTTGTTTAGTTTAGTTTATTTATTTGTTCATTTCAATTAAAAAACACAAAGACAATTTCAGAACAAAGAAAATAAAAATACCTATAAAATGAAAGGCAGCAGAAGAAGAATGAAATCTTGTCATTTCTGCCCCTTCTTAACAAAAGCAATTCAAACAATCAATTCAAGCAACAAATATCCATAAATAACACAACAAAATACATAACTCATCACAATTTTTCATTTATGGTTCATTTGATATTAAAGCTGCACTATGTAACTTTGTAGTGCAGTCTGTAACTTTTCTAACAATATATTTTTAACATATTTCTTCACTCTGTCACTATCTACTGACAGACTGATGTTAGACAAAGTAATCTCTGAAAAAAACTATAGTCCCCTTGCTTCTCTATCAGCATTTATAAAAACACTAAAAACACAGAGTGACCCGCCGTTAACCAGCCAATAAAAACAGAGCTTGAATTTGAATTTCAGCAGAGCAAGGAGGAGCAGAGCCATATATGGCTCTGAGGGGGAGGGACCAGAATGCTTTGCCTGTTGAAAATATTTTTAAGTTCTGTGCTCTACAGAAAGTTACACATAGCACCTTTAACTACCGGTAACTTATATGTATCTTATCAACAATATATTCTTAATCTTTTTCTTAAATATAAATAATAACTTCTCTTTTTTAATATCATTATATAAACCATTCCATAAACATATTCCCTAGGTTGAAGTAGATCTACCCCTTAAACTTGTTCTATGCTTCGGTTTTACAAAAATATCTATTCCCTTTAGAGTACAGTATAACAACTTTTCCTTTTCACAAAATACTCTTGAATGCTTGATGGTAAAATGAGATTCTGAGCTTTGTACATAAGTAATAGAATATTGTAGTCCACCAAATCATAAAACTTAAGTAATTTCAGTTGATAAAACAAAATACTTGAAGGATGACAGTAATGCTTTCTTGTGATAATTCTTACAGCTCTTTTTTGTAAAATAAAAATAGGCTTGGTTATAGTTTTACAAGCTGTACCCCAAACATTCACACAATAAATTAAATGCGGGACAATAATTGTATTATACAGCAAACACAAAGCTTTATCATTCAGTAAGTCCCTTACTTTATACAGTACTGCCATGGACTTGGATATTTTAGTTTTTACAAAATTAATATGTTGTTTCCAAGACAGTTTATCATAAATAATTACCGTATTTTCCGGTGTATAGGTCGCACCTTTTTATGTTTTTTTCAAGGCCTGCGACCTATACACAGGTGCGACCTATATATGGCTTGTTATCACTTTCGGCGAAACAAATTTTTAAATCCAGCTCATTTCACAATTACGTTCATTTATTAAGGAAAAGTTCAGCTCAGACACATATTTGCTATAATTTTTATCAAACAAATAATTGTTTTTAAGTGTTAATCTTCTTAAAAGCCTTGCTGTGCGCTCCTGTGGCAGACATTTGCAGCAGAGCTAAACGTAGGTGCGACCTATACACCAGTGCGACCTATCTCGGGATTTTTCCAATCTATTGGTGATAATTGGACAATGCGACCTATACACCAGAAAATACGGTACTCCCTTGTGTGTTCATAAAGCTAACAACTTTTCCCGTGTGTTTTCTCATCACTTTAATTTATTCAGGGCAGTGAGAATCTGTTAGAATGATCAAAGATATTACTGACCCTTGGAAAAGAAGTAAATAATGTATTGCCGTCCAAGCAGTTCTTTACAATATTACACACTGATTTTTATGTGTTGTGCAGCCTTGACTCTGACCAGCAGACTGGCTATGGGAAGGTGTGTGTGAGGTGGTGGAGAGACAGAAATACACACATTTAATCATGCGTTCTTCTCAGGAGGATGTGTCTGCAGCGCTGGAGTTTCTGCAGCCTCGCTGCCTTGGGGAGTGAACAGTCGTGGAAAAGATACTTCCTGCGACGCTCCCAGCTGGAGCTGAAAATGACCAGAGGTCAGTGCGGGGGTTACACCTGCAAAAGCCTCAGAGGACACACAGGTATGTGTTCACGTTCTGTGCAGCAAGAGCTCCTTACACGACTTCATCTGATCCGTGTGCCGCCGCACATCCCGTCCATCAGGCAGGGTGGTGGGTTTGGCTTACCTGCAGGGGAACTCAAGCCAGTGTCCTGATGTCTGGAGCAGCAGCGCCATCGTCTGCAGCGCTTCTTCTGACGGGACTCTTCGAGCGTGGAACGTCCAAAAAGTCGGTGCAACGTGAAATGTGTTTGTTTTTGCAGAGAATTCTGTGTGTTTTGCTTTTAATCAGCCTAAAAGTCAAATGTACGCTCATTGGTTTGTCATTAAAAAACCTGCCCAACACCTTTTCACCTTCAGGGTGAGCTGGTGTGGTGCAGTCCTGTGCAGAGTCCTTTAACAGGGATGGTGGTGGATGAGAAGCAGGAAGTGGTGGTCACGTCAGACTCTACTGGCCTCATCAAGACGTGGCAGGGCTCCACCGGCCTGGAGGTGGCCTCCTTTTCTGTGGCTGCCCCTCACTGTACGTTACTGCAGTACAACATCAACACTGACTGGTTCCTCACTGTGAGTAACATCACGTGCTTTTAAAGACCGTTCACTGTGTGAATGTTCGTGAAGCGTTCACACTGTTGTCATCCAGTTTTGTTCTGTACATTTTTCTGCGTCTTTCTCGTCCTGCAGTTTTTGTGCTATTTCAACAAATCATAAATCAAAACGTTCAGCTTCTTTCAGGACAATCCTGCTATGGCTTTTGGTATTGGTGCAACTTTAACTTTTTGAAATATTTAGCCTTTTCTGCCACTTTTTTTTCCTCATAGAAAATGAATTGAGCTCATTTTACATCCTTCAGATCTTTAGATGTGTTTACAACTTTTACTGCCTCTTTCACAGTTTGTTATGGTTCAGCTTCTTTCAGCTTCCTTGTGCAAATTTAAACATGTTTCAGCTAATTTCAGCTTTTTCTGCTTCTTCTAACTTCTTTCTGCTATTTTTAGCTTGTTATGCACCTTTCAGCTAATTTCTGCAAATTTCACATTATTTTGCTATTTCAACTACCGGTACTATTTATCTGTCTGTGCAAATTTTAGCTACGGTAATTTAGCCAAACATTTTCAACTATAATTCCACATTTTTTGCCCTCATGTCAACCTTTTTCAGCCTAATTCAGCAAAAATGTATTTTATGTTTTTAGTATTTTTGCTGCATGCTTTCGTTGTTGTTGTTGTTTTTTTGGTGTGTGTGTGGGAGGGGGGGGGGTCGAGACGTTCTTCTCGTCCTAAACATTTCATTACATTGCTGACCTTGTAACATTTTGCATATGACAAATAAACCTAACCTGAACCTGAAATAATCTCTCCACTTCCTACTTTTAATCGTAAGCCTCATTCTACTTTTTAAGCTACTTTTCAGCTGTTTGTTGCTCATTTCAGTTTTTTTTCAGATAATTTCCATCTTTTTGTGCTCATTTCTGCTTCTTTTCAGCCTAATTGGGCAAACTTGTTCTTTCTGCTTTCTTTTGCTAATTTAAGCTCGGTCTACGTTTTTAGCTACCTTTAAATAATTTTTTTAGCTACCGGTAATTTCAGCAGTTTTCACTCAGATAGAGTCAAGTTTTTGTGGTAATTTCTGCTACTTTTAGCCTAAATAACTTTTCTCTGCTAATTTTAGCTTATTATGCTCCTTTCAGTTTTTTCTGCTATTTCAGCTGCTATTTAGCTGTCTTTTTGCTAATTTTAGCCTTTTCAGCTAATTCCACTTTTTTTTAGCTAATTTCAGCTCTTTCCACTTCCTTCTAGTAATTTAAGCTTCTTTCTGTCTTTTCAGCTACTTTTCAGCTTTTTGTTGTTGCTAATTTCAACTTTTTTTTTTTGCTGATTTCCTTTTTGTGTGCTCATTTCTGCTAATTTAAACCTAATTCAGCAAACGTGTCCTTTCAGCTTTCTTCTGCTAATTTAAGCTTGTTTTTCCATTTCAGCATTTGTTTTAGCTAATTTCAGCTGTTTTTTCAGCAAGTTCTTCAGCAATAAGCATTCACACTGCATTTTCACAGGAAATGCAATTTCTAGTTGCCATTCTTTTGTCTTCCAGGTTGGAACTGCTCAGGGATCAGTGTGCACATTAGCTGATTCCACTTTGACTAAAAAGTCCAGTGTGATGATGTTTGACAGCTTCAGAGTCAACGTGCTTCTAGTTTCACCTGACAGGAAATGGATCTTAGCTGGAACCAAGGAGAACGATGATTTAAGTCCACAGGTATTTGACTGTGCCTGCGTGTTGCTGGAGTCTGTTCCTGTGTGTTTGTCTGTTACCACGTCACCTCTGTGCAAATAATTCAGTCAGATGTTCACACTACAAAGCATTTTTAAGCACACGTGTCATTTGGTTTGTGGCCAGGTGATCTACAGCGAGAGTTTGACCTGTCCGCTCGAAGACGAAGACGCTCTGCGTCAGTCCGTGCCGGTCGCTGGATGCCAGGCGGCTGTCTTCATACCCACCCAGCCTGCCAGACTGGCTGTCTTCCACCACACCGGGCACGGGGGCAACAAAGCCCTCACTGTCTGCGATGTGAGCATAAAGAAGACCAAGTACAAGACAGAGATCCAGGGTGAGGGCTGATGCGTATAATCACTTGGAAAATACTTCTGAACCCAGGTTATTAAAAAAAGGCCAGTTGGTGAGTCATCCTGGGAAATTTACTTGCAACTGCAGAGGCTGTTGAGAAATCTGCTGGAATTTGGACTTTTTTTTTTTTAGACTTTTCATTGTAGAAGACTTTTAATACACCTTTCATAGTGTTTTTAAATAGCAGTGCACACACCAGCTACTCCACTTAAATCAACCTCGCTTGACCTGAGTGCTGACAGAGGCCTTTCACATCTACAGTCTTGAATTTATTAAAACTGAGACGCAGGTGTCTCATTGGACGCACTGAACTTTCACTGGACGTACTTCCACCTCATGTGGCGGAAACAACAATGTAGTTGACGTGAACTTGAACTTAAAAGTGTCAATTATTTACAAATTATTGCATGCGTGGGTTTCCACCCACAGACTGAAATCATGCATTTCAAACAAACTGATAACTCCCTAGGCAGAGGTGTTCATTCCTGGCCCTTGAGGGCCACCACCCTGCATGTTTTAGCTGTTGTTCTGCTCCAGCACACCCAAATTAAATCAATGTGTGATTAACAGGCTTCTGTAGAACATGAGGATGTGATTCAACCATTGATTCAGGTGTGTTGCAGCAGGGAAACAAGTAAAACGTGCAGTATAGTGGTCCTCGAGGACCAGGGGCCTCATGTATCAACGGTGCGTACGCACAAAAACCGTGCGTACGCCATTATCCACGCAAAACTCTGTATGTATCAAAACAGAACTGAACGTGGAAATGTGTGCAGCCCCACGCCAGCTCCAGGGCTGGCGTACGCACGTTTCTGTGGTTTTGGTTCCATTGGCGACACCTAGAGGTGATTCTGAGAAACTGTTCATGATGTGAAAATCATCATTGTTCACACCAAACACACATGATTAACAATTATTACATCCACATGGACGCAATTAGAATATAACCTGCAAAAAATATAAAAAACAGAAAGACTGAATAGTTTTGCACAGCTTAAATTCTTGTTTTTTGTTCATTTTTAGCTGTTTTAGCAGTTGAAGAACGTGATGCATGATGGGACAAGACGACGTTCCTCTGTTGCAGGGTATATTTAAATGAAAACAACGTTTTCTTTTTTTTATTCATTCCAGATTTAAAGAACACAAGAAAACTATTTTTTTTTTTAAACACAAGAAATCCTCTGCTTCCTTTCATTTCATGTATTGTTTCATTTCTTGTTGTTTTTTCTAAATAGTTTTCTTGTGTTCTTTAAATCTGGAATGAATATAGAAAAAAAAAAACGTTGTATCATGTGGGAATTGAACTCATGAAGTTCGGGACGAAAGGCGAACGCGCTACCCAGTGACCTATCTAGGCATGTTGTTATTGCGTGGTCAACTTCTCATTTAAAAGTGCTTGCCTACGCGTGCCAAACAAAACCTTTTTCCGTGCCTCTCTACCTCACTCAGAAGTGTCTCCAGTTCACAGTCCGTGAAGTTCCTCTTTTTTCCACGTTTCGACATGATTTGCAATAGAGCAATGACGACATTCCTCTGGTGCAGGGCATATTTAAATGAATTTGCATATTTATATGGAGGCGTGTCAAAGGCGGAGTCGGCCACTCTCATGTGCGCTCAATTCCACGTTGATTGTGATGTACAAAAGGAATGTGCGTGGATTCCGGCGTACGCACAGTTTGATACATCTGGATTTTTTTGTGCGTACGCCGTTTTCTGGATTTGACCGTACGTCACGTTTCAGTAAGAAATCCATGCAAGTCTTTGTACATGAGGCCCCAGGACTGAATGGTTGTTTGTCTTGTGACTCTTTTTTTCTATTTGTAGTCCAGCAGGTGGAGTCCTTCCCCTTGACGCTGAACGACTCCTCCTCAGGAATCCTTCTGGAGGCCAGGAGCAGTGACTGCATCGTGCTGTCAGCCGGCTGTCAGCTGTGGGTCTACTCGCTCAAAGGAGCCCTGCTTGCTAGTTTTCAAGATCACACGGAGCCCATCTCTTCAGTTTGTGTGGTAGGCTGGTTGTCGTCTGAGCCTCAGAGAAACATCTGTCACCTGGCCTTAGTTTGTGGGGGTTCAGATCATCATCTCTGATGTTTTTCTGCTGTTTTCAGGGCAGTTTTTGTGTGGTGACAGCATCTCGGGATCTCTCGTTACGAGTGCTGACGTGGAGGAGCGACCGAGATCAAGGACTGACCCTGGAGAGTCGGTATCACTTACTGGGAGGCTCTCACTCCATGTCCAGGTAGAGACCAACATCTGTAAACGCATCACCAGTAGAGCTACGTTTGACTGAGTACATAACATCAACATAAAGAAGATGGACAACGTGTCTCTGCGTTGGTCAACTGAAGCCAAACATCCTGGTCCATGTTGTATTTTAGGAGCCAAAGTCTTACTTTTGTATTAATGTAAAACTGTAAGTTTATTTTTAATCTTCATGTCTTCTGGAGGGAAAAATAAAATAATAAACTGTAATTGACAATAAGACTCCAAAAACCTTTTAAATGATGCACTTTACCCATCATACATGAATGCTTTAGCCTGGTAACATATTTAGTGTTAACTTAATTGCATTTCCTGTGAAAATGCAGTGTGACTGCTTTTTGCAGAAGAACCTGCTGAAAAACTGCCGAAATTAGCTAAAATGGAAGGACAAGCCTAAATTAGCCGAAGGCAGAAAGAACACATTTTTGCTGAAATGGGTTTAAATAAGCAGAAATTAGCACAAAAATGAGTAAATTAGCTAAAAAAGCTGAAATTAGCAACAACAAAAAAACAAAAAAAAAAGGCTGAAAAGTAGCTGAAAAGAAAAAAAGGAGCTTAAACTACCAGAAGGAAGTGGAAGGAGCTGAAATGAGCTAAAACTGTGGAGTTAGCTGGAAAAGCTTAAATTAGCATGAAACAGTAGCCTGGCCCTCGCCATTCCTACGCAGCTCCGCTCAATTCTCATTTCCCTTCACTGCTGGGTCTGGCATTTCTCCCATCCACAAGGATGTCTCCGGTAGGTTTTGACCGGACCAATCAGAGAACAGAAGGCGGAGTTTTGAACGACGTCGACTGACGTCGTCATTCAAAATGGCTGCCGCCACGAAGGAATTTTCAATAAAACAAGGTAAAAAACTATTATTTCTCTGCTGAGAAAAAATAGATTTCATAGCTGACGTTATATCAGAAGTGTTCCTGAGCAATCAGAGAGCAGAAGGCGGAGTTTTGAACGATGTCGACTGACGTCGTCATTCAAAATGGCTGCCGCCACGAACGAATTTTCATCAAAACAAGGTAAAAAACTATTATTTCTCTGCTGAGAAAAAATATAGTTCATAGCTGACGTTATATCAGAAGTGTTCCTGAGCTTAACAGTTCCTAAATCAATTCACGAAATGGTCAAATCTGCTGGATATTAAATAGTTTCGGTTTGATATTTTCCAAACAGCCTCGGGTGCGCTACGAAAATAAATGATAAAAAATCGAATTTTATCTCAAATGTTTCATCTAGGCCAACAGTCAGTAAATTAAAGACATATAATTACACACTGGTGGCAGAAAAAATATCCACCGAGTGGTTTCTGAGCAATTTATCTGATAGCCTGGACCTCGTCAGGCTAAACTAACAAAACTCTGCCTCCTGTTCTCTGATTGGTCCATTCAAAAATCTCCAGGAGAAATCGTTGTCTATGGCAGAGATGCCAGACCCTAGTCCAAAGCGAAGTGAAGGACATGGGTCTGGTATCAACCAGGCTAATGAAACAGCTAAACAGGTATAGTAACTGAAATAGTAGAAAAGGCTGAAACTTGCAGACATAAGCTGAAATTAGCAGAAAGAAGTTAGAAGAAGCACAAAAATGTTGTAGTTAGCCAAAAATAATCTGAAAGCACAAAACAGCTGAAAAAATGTGTAAATTTGCACAAGGACGCTGAAAGAAGCTGAAGCAGAACAAAATGTGAAAGGAGCAGTAAAAGGTTGTAAACACATCTAAAGATATGAAGGATGTAAAATGAGCTCAATTCAGTTTCTATGAGGAAGAAAAGTGTCAGAAAAGGCTAAATATTTCAAAGAGCTAAAGTTGCACCAATACCAATACAGGTGGTCCCCGACTTACGATGGAGTTCCGTTCCTACGCCCGTTCGTAACACGAAATTCGTCGTAAGTCGAAATACACATACACACCGCCCCATATACTGTACACGTACATTTTACGGTACTGTACAGTTACCAAGCACTTCGCCTATCCTAATACAGTACCCTACATAATTATCAAAAAACACATACAGTACATTTGGAGCCATAATGAAGGAAAAAAAAGAGTTAATTTCTTACTGGGAGCTGGTCAATTCTTCCTCCGTCTGTTAGCATGTTAGCTCGTGCACCTCCGAGCTCCTGCAGCTTCACGCGGTCCACAGCGTTTACAGCAACATCTGTTAGCATGTTAGCTCGTTGCTCAGCTGTAGCCTCTGCCTCGTAAACCTCCGCTCCAAAAAATAAGGTCTCTGTATTTCCACGCGCGGTCCAGCAGTCCAGAGTTAGCATATTAGCCCCTCCTGACCTCCTCTGCTCCGGTCTCTCCTGTAAGTTTCCAGGCGTCAAGCTCCCCCTCCCTCCCTCCCTCCCTCCCTCCTGTAAGTTTTGTTTCAGTATTTTCTGGTGTAAAGGCGCATAAACCACGTAACTCGAACAATGCTTTTCAATGGGAGGGCGTTCGTAAATGTGAAACGTCGTAACTCGAGACCGTCATAACCCGGGGACTACCTGTAGTAGTACTATGTAGTCATAGCAGGATTGTCCTGAAAGAGCTGAACGTTTTGATTTATGATTTGTTGAAATAGCTTGAAAACTGTGGGAGGAGAATCACACCAACAATGTACGGAAGAAAAACGGATCACAGTCGTATAAACACTCACACAACCAGACATCACAGAACATTTCAAAGTGCACAGATTTTGACCCGTTAGGCTTTCCGTACATCCACGTTTCAGCAAATGGTAAATAAAAACTGATGTGCGCCGGCTTCAGAATGAGAGTCTATGATTGACTCATCTTGTGTTTTATTGCTAATATTTTTGTACTTTGTCTTTTCTAGAGGGTTCACTCACGTCGCCTGTGACTACTCGAGCATTGTGGCCTCCGTAGAGGGGAATGATGGAAAAGACGTCCTGAAGTTCTACTCATTCACTTCTTGATTGTCATGGCCCTACGAACATGGTATCAACTAGTTTACATGAATGAACTGCTCATTATACTCTGTAAGCTTTAAATGAGATGTTGGTTGAACCATATCTACAGATTTTAAACCTGTGGGAATGTGTTTAAATGCAAAAGCTGTACAATAATCTGTATGTGTGCTTTCAGAGCAGAGGTATGTAAAATGTAACTAGGCTTAAGGCAAAAGTTTTAAGGTGTATTATTAAGCTCAGCTAACAGACATAGCTTAAAGCGTAACTTTTGTGTCACAAGGCACAGCTTTTTTTCCCCATAAAGTCAAGTTGTATTTGTGTCATGAATAAAGGAATTATGATCTCTGCTCTTCTCCCATGACCACAGATCTCATGTCCTTAAGAAGACTCCTCAGAACGGAAGGGAGAGACTCGTAAACTTTCCTCCCATCCTCAGTATTTATGTTCATCTGCCAAAATACAAACAGGGAAACTTAGCTAAACAATTGCAATAAATTTAAATGTATGCCAAAAGGCAATTCATGTTTTTATTGTCTTACCCAGGTGAAAGCCCTGATGGTACGCTGCAGGAATGCGTTTTCAACCTCCTCTGATATCTTCTGCATGTGAGCCATGCAGTCCAGTATGCATGTCAAGGTTTCCTTAGGAGCCTGAGAAGAAATGACACGATTAGCTCTTGCTGGCAGCCATGTTTTGTCCCTTTCTCTGTGTTTAAATTCGGGATGCACTGATCCACATTTCTTACTTCAGATCCGATACTTAAATCTGTGTATCGACTGATACCGATACTTTCCCAATCCGATACCGTTCAGGTATAGGAGGCTGAAATAATGAATTTCTTGAATGGAGAGCACGTATATTGCACCATACTCTGTGAATTCTGTTTTAACATTGTGTGAGTTAAACCCAAAGAAGACACTCTGAGCCTCACAACAGGTAATACCCAAACTCTAATAGCATACAAGAGGCAGGTCTATATCACAGACGTCCTTCTGACTCATGGTGCAGCCCAGAACACTAAAATACTACTAAGCATTATGGGAGATCAACACAGCCACTCCCCGTTTTTTAGTTTCGTTTTGATTGTGGCTCTATGAGTTGTAATTCTTGTTGGTTTTGATCAACAGATACAGATTTAAACTATGCATTGAATTTACATTTATAATGAGGGGCTGTGTTGATCTCCCATAATGCTTAGTAGTATTTTAGTGTTCTGGGCTGCACCATGAGTCAGAAGGACGTCTGTGATATAGACCTGCCTCTTGTAAGCTATTAGAGTTTGGGTATTACCTGTTGTGAGACTCAGGGTGTCTTCTTTGGGTTTAACTCACACCATGTTAAGACAGAAGTCACAGAGTATGGTGCAATATACATGCTCTCTGACATACAACAAGTAATGAAAATATCGGTATGTTGGATCAGAAAATCCGATTCGTAAATTATGCTGGTATCGGATGCCGATACTGGATCGGATCGGCCCCATCCCTAGTTTAAATATCTCATAGCTCAGTAAAATTTAAAAATACTGAGCTAAACTTTTATGTGGTTGTAGCTGAGAGTGATCCTCAACACATACAGCTCTAACTCATCGTGCAACATCATATGAGATTGTGCATTTCACAGGCCTGTCGCGATAAACAATAAATCAATCAATCGCATGATAAATTAAAATGTCGATAATATTCATTTATCGGCTTTATTGTTTCTTCGTGTCGTTCTACTGAAGACACTGGATGACAAGAGGCTCAACTCCGCTGCTCTTCACTGACCCCTCACGTTCTCTTTTCTCTTTAAAATCTGTCTTTCTTTCTTCTTTCAGCTGCTCCCTGCGTCAGGGGTCACCACAACGAACTAGTCACACGAAGACTTGACAGTTATTTTTACGCCGGATGCCCTTCTTGACACAACCACAGACCACTGAGCTACCACAGCCCTCTGTGTGGAGCAGAGAGCTGATATCTAGGGCACCTGGAGAGCAGATGGTGGGGGTTAAGGGCCTTGCTCGAGGGCCCAGAGTGGGGCGAATGAGGGTGGGGGCAGGTGTGGGTGCTTCACCTACCCCACCCACATTTTTTATGTTGTTGGTACCAGGGCTTGAACTAGCAATCTTCCAATCACAGGCCCACCTTCTCTAACCTCTGCACCACCACTCTCCCTCTTTAAAATCTGTCTTAACCGTCCAAAATCGTGTTTTTGGCTCGTTAAAAGCAGCTAAGCTACGAGCTAAGCTAACAGGTCGACCTAGGGGGAAAAATCCTCCGTCTTGTCGAATCTCCAAAATTCACAGTTGAAACCCGTGCCTTCGTCTAAACTGTTGTTTTTCTCTGCAAAAAGAAGATGAGAACTTGTTTACTGATTTTATATTAAAAGCTTTGTGTGAAAAATGCTATGCTAACCTCAAACCACAACGAGCATCCATCATTTAGAGAACTGAAAAACAGTAGGGAAAGACAGCCCATGTCACGTCAAGGGACCTCCCTCCCATTTTCTTAAAGAGACACGCTGCTCACTCCCTCACTATCCATCCTTCAGTTCAAACAGTCTTATACTGCCATCCAGTGGTCAAACAAAGGTACTACACAAAACAAATTCACCAACATTTCTTCTTAAATTTGACAATAATTACTAATTATTGTCAAAGTTCAAACAATATTATCACATATCGCAATAATTTCAGTGACAATTAATCGCCCAGCAAAATGTGTTATTGTGACAGGCCTAGCATTTCATTCATACTTTTTGACAGAAATGGCGACAAATCTGTCGTTTCTCATCATAACAAGTCCGTATAGTTTAAGCCAATGACATTAAAGGCTGTGCGAGCCCCAAACGGTTCAATCTGATCGGACCTCTGACCTGGCTGAGCGTGTTGAGGACAGGCTTGGTATCGCTGATGTCAGGATTCAGGGCTTCGGCATCTTGGAGGGAGAGGACGGGCTCTTTGAGCTGCTCCAGCCAGGCCCACATGATTCCAGTGAGGATGAAGGGATCTCGTTCCGTGCACAGCCGCTCCCATGCACTGCCTTGATTCAGCTCTGCCTGCACACATTTAAGCTTCAGATCATTTCATACTGAGGCTAAATGAATGCTATATGTTGTGTTACTACTGTCTAAAGGGGCAGTCTATATCAACATCAAGTTTATGTAAGCTGTATTTTACCTGCCAGACCAACACTCTGTTCTTATGCTGCTCTTGCCCGTCAAGAAACAGGTCCACTGCGAGGGCCTGTGCCACCAACAACCTCCTGGCTTCTAGAGACAACTCCGACTGCAAGGTGATGCAGGGAACCTTCGACTGCGCCTCTTTGTTTTGTGACGTTGCCCCGTTTACTTCCAGCTCGTCCCTCTGCGCAGCCGTCCACCTCAACACGCATCCCTTTCCATCCGATTTATCGTTTCCCACGGACTCACTGCGTTGGACTGCTTTCCTCTTCGTCTTCTTCAGCACAGTTGTTCCATCTTTTTGGTTTTCCACGTTCTTGATTTGCCAGAGGGTACCTGTTGAGCTGTGGGATACATCGGGTGTGCTGCTGTTCTGATCTCGACTCTGGGATGCGGGGAGGTTGACCTCAGAGGTGAACGAAGAGGTCAGAGGTTGTGTGAGAAGGTTCAGCTGCGAGCCCAGCCGCCTCAAGTCAGACTCGCTGTAGCTCAGACTTTTGCGGTGGTAGAAGATGGGCGGCTCATGGAAGTGTCTGGGTAAGGTGGGGGAACCTGGTAAACGAGGCTCCTTGGCAAATATTTCAGGCCCCATCTTCTCAATTATACTGAGAGTCCTTTCTATGTCGTGAACATCAGGAGCTTCGAGAATATCTTCCTCTATCACCTCACGATTCTCTGCAATGTCCACCAGCAGCCTGCAGACCAGATGGATAATTTTAGGCAGGTGTCTCAGCTCCTTCATCTCATTGCCATGCAGGATATGTCTCTGACGGTTAAGGTACTGGGACAGGGTGACTGGGTTGGATTGAGGCTGAGCGCAAGAGAAGACACTTCTCAGGGGGTTAAGGAACTGAACGAAGTCTCTTACGGAGCGCAGCTGTCCTCGAGTTTGAATTGAGTTGGGCCGTTTGGCACGTACATATGAAATAGCTTGGTTAGCAGTCATTCTCGTAGAGTAGGCCAAAAAACATGCTAACAGCACACCTAGAGTTGTAAAAGAAAGAAGAGTTTCACTGTGTGCAGATGAAAAATCAGTTCTATTAAGTTGGGTTGGGAAGATTATGAACAATAAATATCTTACTTGTTGAGGATAGCACTTTGAACAGCCTCAGTTTGAGAGAAATTGTTTAATTCTGACCAGGTTAGCAAGTTAGCGGTTAGCTCAAGAGAAGCAACTACCGGTATATGAAATAAGTCAAATCTTCCAAATTTGAAAGTGGTTCATGTGAAATACCTTTCATAATATTTTACACCACCATCAACATCAGATTGCACAGTTGTTCCAGCAGAAATATTTTAATATGCCTGCAGGAAATGAACCAGGCTGCAACAGAAGTGCTACAGCTAGATGCTACTGTTATTTGCAATTTCCAGAAAAAACAACAACTAAAGGTGAACAACTAACATTAAATTGATGCTAAAGCAAATATTCATAAACTGGTTGTGTGCTGCTATGAATTATTTGAGATTGAAGTTATTTTAAATGGTAAATGGACCTTATCAAGACACTACAAGCACTTTACACCTGTTCCCTCAATTACCCATTCATAAAGCACTCTATTATATTTATACAAAGATCTGTGTTTTATCACATTCATACACTGATGGGACACACATCAGAGGCAATGAGGGGTTTAGTGTCTTGCCTAGGGACACTTCAGCATGTGACTGCTGGTGAAATTGAACCCCCAACTCTCCCATTTGAGGACGAATGCTCTAACCACTCAGCCACAGCTGCCCAATTTAAGAATACAAAAATCCACATTGGTCTTGGCACCACTTGGACTAGCTCTTACCTTTTAAATCTGATCAGAATTGACCTTATTATTTCAAATAGAGGACATTCAAAGAACTATCTGAGTGTAATGGTACACCTAGGTCATGAATTAATAAGCACCTCTGTATGAGGGTCATACCATACCATACCATACCATTTTATTTATAAAGCACTTTAAACAGGAACAAGTCCACACCAAAGTGCTGGACAAACAAACACGCAACAGGCAACACAGACAATGAAGTACAACACGAAAAACATAAAAACATTGCAGATCATAAATCAAACGATCCAATACAAATCAGCTGGCATTGAAAGCAATGGAGTAGTAGTGAGTTTTTAACCGGGATTTGAAAACCGAGAGGGAGGGGGCCTGTTTGATGAGCAGCGGTAACTCGTTCCAGAGTCTTGGGCCTGCTACAGAGAAC
>JBBPBX010078349.1:0-16645 GCA_038048925.1 Garcialebias charrua | reverse complement strand
CCTTCAGCGGATTTTTCCAGGTTTTTCTGGGCGAAAGCAAAAGTGTTTCTGAGGTGTACATTCAAATCTTTCATGTATTGTTGTGTAGTGTAGGCTGTCGCCATGGCGGCGTCGCCTGGTTGGTACAACAGGTGTAGAGGGAGAGTCATTTGTCGACCGGTCATCATCTCGAAGGGAGAGATGCCAGTTGATGTGTGTGGAGTGGCTCTTATGGCCATGAGGACCAGAGGGAGTTTCACGTCCCAGTCCTTGTGGTTTGCAGCCACGTATTTCTTCAAAATACTCACCACAGTTCTGTTTGCTCTCTCAACTTGGCCTGAAGCCTGTGGGTGGTAGCCGACATGAAAGTTAGCCTTGACGCCTAGCGTCTTCCACAGTTCTTTCATCACTTCACCTGTGAAGTGTGTACCTTGGTCTGAGTTCACCCGAAGGGGAAGTCCAAACCTTGAAAATATATGATTCATTAACAACATAGCAGTGGTTTGTGCTGTGTCGTTAGGAGCTGGTAGGCATTCTACCCATTTGGTAAATGCACAGGTTACCGTGAGAAAATATTTATTTCCTCTAGAGCTCTTAGTGAGTGGTCCAACCCAGTCGATCTGGAGGTCAGACCATGGGAATGCAATGCCTCTGCTTTGCAGTGGTGCTCTGTGAAGTGGTCTGGTTGGCTGAAACTGGCCACAGACCACGCACCCTTCAATGTAGTCCTTGACATCCTTTTTCATTCCAGGCCAATAGGCAATTTGTTTTAATGCCGTCAGCGTGGCTTTATCTCCTTTGTGTCCTGCGGACGGGAGATCATGGGCATGAACTAACATCACCCCCCTTTGGTCATGGGGAACCACGAACACAGGTGAGGACGTTGGTCCATGAGCGAAAGTTAGGATGCCCTTGATTAGTTTTAGCTGTTTGCGCAGCTGATAGAGGACCTTAAGGTCTGGATCGGAATCCAGTTCGTCTTTAGACGGAGTGTTTTTGTCTGGATCAGTCAGGTACAGTATCATGGAGTTGATAGCAGGATCCGACTTCTGTAGTTGGATGATGTCTGGGTCAGTCAGTGCGGGTCGTACAGAGACTGCGTTGTCAGCAGGTCTGGCTGCGGCCTGTGCACGTGTGACTGCCATAACCCTGACTGAAGGTTGTGTTGGCAGAGTCTTGATTAACCAGGAGGGGTCGAAGGACCATAGAGGACCTTCGTCGGCTCCTTCTTTGGCTAAGGAATCTGCAATGTCATTGTAGTGCTTGTCATCGCCTGGGACTCTAGAATGTCCTGGAACTTTCTTCCAGTAGATCTGTAAGTCGTGTGATGTCACCAAGTGATCACACGCTATGAAAAGCTCTTTGTGTTTGACCACTTTCCTGTCGCTTGTTAGGAAACCATTCTGTTTCCACACAGCGAGGTGACAAGCGAAACTTAAACGAGCATAGTTAGAGTCAGTGCAGATGACTAGCGTCTTGATGGAGTGTTCTACTACCATCTGGAGAGCTATTAGGATTCCTGCAATCTCAGCGTACTGAGAAGTCTGAGAGCCTAATTTGTAGCTGAAAGTTATCTGCTCTTGGTCTTGGAGGAGGACCCCTCCAACACCTGCTCTGCAGATTTTGTCGCGGAGGAATGAAGATCCATCCACGTACAATGTTGTCATATCTTTGCAGATATTGTCATCAAAGAAGTGGTGATTCGGGTCTTCAGTTACTGGGGGTTTCACCTCAACCGGCGGCTGGGTGGCTGGTACATCTTGTGTACACTTCTGGCAGATTGCCAAGTCCGTCCCCAGATGAGACTTCTTGTTTTGACCATAACGTATGTCTAGGTTAAAACTTTGAAGCGCCATGAGCCACGTTGCAACACGTGAGTTTGTCACCACACCATCTCTGATGCGTTCACTGTTAAGAAAAGTCACTGGCTGGTGTTGTGTTTCCACAATGATTTTCTGTCCACCAATGTAGCTGGAGAAATGTTTAACTGCCCACACTGTGGTCAGTAAAGCTTTCTCACAGTCTGAGAATCTCAACTCGGGGCCTGCCATCGTTTTGCTGGCGTAGGCTACTACACGTTTGTCTCTGTCGTGTATTTGGTACAGACCTGCACTTATGCAATGAGCTGAGAAGCCCACTTCCAAGTAAAACTCTTTGTTGTAGTCTGGGTAGACTAAACATGGGGCTGACTTGATCCTGTTTATAAGAGCGCCCATTGCCTGTTGCTGTTTGTCAGTCCAAACTAGGGGTTGAACGAGTACATAATTTTTAACCTCGACATTAACATAAAAAAACTCGAACGACGCTCGAGTAGCCGATGACGTCACAGTGTCTTATGATGCAAAATAAATAAATAAATATAAATGCATAAAAACCGTCTTTACAAAAAGAAAAAAAAGACCAACAAAACATTGGGAGCATTTATTATGCTCCTATCATTTATCATACTGCAGATAAGTCACAGGAAAAACAAAACTATTAGTTATTATTATTAATATTAAAAGTGAAAGTATACCGTGCGGCGCTGAAACCGAAACTGAAAAACAAATGGGGCAACACCGCACCACAGCCTGAAGTGCTGTGCAATTTAGGTTTACTTTTAGAGATTAATGTGTTTATAGGTTTTTTTAATAGGTCTAGAGAGATTAATATGTTGCTTTTGTTTGTGAAACGAGAGAGGAAGCTGCCGTGTTATATATGTGGCCTGCAATGCAACACCGCCACCTGCTGCCAGTCACAATCTACGGTGGTCAGAGAACAGAAAATCAACAGGAAATAGCGCATTTTATAAATTAAAAACTGTTTTACCTTTTTGACAAGACTGCCTGCTCCATTTACATCCGTGCGCACAAAGGAATCCATTTTGTGGCGTCTACTAAAAGCTAAAAGCTACCTCGCGCGCTGTGAAATGTGACGTGATGACGTCACTACGGGTACTCGAGGTGGACAAAAAAGCCTCGATAGAAGTCAAAGCACTCGATCTGTCGAAAACTCGGGTATTCTGTTAATGCACTAGTCCAAACAAACGGAACGTCTTTCTTTAGGAGTTCAGTCAGTGGCTTTGCAAGGTCTGCATAGTTTTCTATGAACTGGTTCGAGTAGTTACACACGCCAAGAAAACTTTGTAGTTCTTTGAGATTGGTGGGGACTTTGAGATTGTCAAGGCCTTGGGTGCGAGTCAACTGTGGTTGTACTCCGTCTGGACCTACGAGTAGGCCAACGTAGTCCACCTTGGTTCTGCACCACTGGCATTTAGACAGTGATATTTTAGCACCAGCAGTTGTCAGCTGATTCAGAACGTGGTCGATCTCAGCCAAATGTGAGTCCAGTGTTGGCTGCCTCAGAAGGACATCGTCCACGTAAATCAGTGTCCCACGCTCATGGGCGTCTGGACATGCTTTGTTCAAGAAGATGTTGAACTCCGCAGGTGAGTTAGCGTAGCCAAAGGGACACCTGGTAAAAGTGTATTGTCGGCCACCAAAGGTGAAAGCTAGTTTGTATTGGTCCTCGGCGCGCACAGGGATGGTCCAAAAACCAGAGGCGACGTCGAGGGTCGAGAAGTACTTACCATTGGTGACCTTGGGCAGTTCCTGTTGGAGCTGGGTCATCGGCCACCGTGATAAGGGGACTTGTTTGTTTAGCTTTCTGTAATCAATTGTGAGTCTCCACTTACCATTTGGTTTTAACACTGGCCACAAAGGCGCAGAGTAAGTGCTGTTACAGTATCTGATGATACCATTCTTTAGAAGGTTATCAAGGATTTCCCTGATAGGTTGATCGCTGCCAGAGGAATCTTGTACTGTCTGACAAATGTGGGTGGAGCTTCGGGCGGGGTTGGGATGCTCACTGAGTGGAGCGTGGTCAACCCACAATCCATTGAATCGGTTGAAAATGATTTCTCAAACTTTAAGAGAACTTGACGCAGTCTGTCCCTTTCTTCATCAGTTTTCAGGGCGTCGGCTTGGGCGACCACCTGTTCGATCTGAGAAGAAATGGAGAGTGGTTCTTGTTCTTTGGGGAGCTCCATTGAATCCCTTTCTGTGTCATTTACCCTGTGTACAGGCAGGACACTGTAGGTATGAGAGCTCAGGCTGATGTCTCGGTTTAGACCGACCCCGTAAACTGTGTCTTGGTCGACCTCATTGACAGAGACGAGAGCTATAGCCTGTTTAGGCTTTGTGAACAAGACCTGCCCCGTGTATTCGTGTGGGATCAGGTATTCTGGGAGTCCTCCCAGAAATGTAATGCTCAGTTCAAAATCATGGAAATCAGTGGAGATCAACCATCCTTTTTTTTTTTTTTTTTTTCTTCTTTCGGCTTTTTCCCTGCGTTAGGGGTCACCACAGCGATCTAGTCGCATGAAGATTTGGCAGTTGTTTTTACGCCGGATGCCCTTCCTGACACAACCACAGACCACCGAGCAACCACAGCCCTCTGTGTGGAGCAGAGAGCTGATATCTAGGGTTCCCGGGGGAGCAGATGGTGTGGGTTAAGGGCCTTGCTCAAGGGCCCAGAGTGGGGCAGATGAGGGTGGAGATAGGTGTGACCACTTCACTTATCCCACCCACATCTTTGATGTTGTCGGTACCGGGGCTTGAACCGGCGACCTTCCGATCACAAGCGCACCTTCTTAACCTTTGCGCCACCACTCCCTCCACTCCAATCAACCATCCTATTTTTGTATATTTCTTGATCAGTACCGCTTCCGTGCCTGTGTTACACACAGCAACAGATGTGGTCCTGCAGTCGAGGCTCACTTGTCTCGTGGCCTCAATGGACAGTCCTAAGTTGTAAAACTTAGGAGATAGTTGAAAGTATGCCTGCTTTTGGCCAATAGCTTGATTAGCTATGATGTGAACTTCCACCATCTGGTTCATTGCCTGAGGTAGTACTGTGATGGATCGGTTGCAAGCAACCTCGCAGATTTCTGGTATGGTCTGTCCAGCTTTGAGATTTTCTGTGCTTAGCACAGGAGAATCCATTTTGTCTGTTTCCAGCGACCACAGTACATTGTTTACGGTGTCCACTCGGACACCCAATCTTACCAAAATGTCAGAGCCTATATAGGATGCATGTGGTAAGTTTTGGACCACGAGGAACGGGTGGACCAGTTCTCGTTTGTTCCAGTTCATGTTCAGGCGAATGACTCCATTTGCGGTCATTACCCGCTCACTGTTGGGATCGAGATGAAAGCGTAAAGCTTTCTTCGTTAGTTCTAGACCCATATGTTTTTTAACCAAGCTTTCATAAAGAGCTTGGCTGATTGCTGAATTATCTGTCCAAGGAGACAGTACAGCATCTTCGGTGTGGGATCCCTGGATCTCGACACCTTTTACTACCTGTTGTAGGTAGTGTTCAGTGAGTGCTGATTGTTTCAGCTCGCAGAGGAGGCTTTCTTGTTGGGCCTCTTCTGCCTCACCTGTTTTTGTAGGTTCACTTACCGGGCTCTTGTCCTCAGATGAGGTGTCCCGTGTGTCCTTTGCGGTACCTGCGGTTAGGCAGTCTGTATCACAACTAGGAGGCACTTTTATTGGCAGAGGCTTTCTCACTGTGCTCCACATTTTCTGTCGGCCATAGTCTATAATTGCATCAAAGCGGTTTATAAAGTCTTGGCCAACTAGAAATGGGAATGAATCGAGTGTAGACACATGTACCGGGTGGTATAATGTCATTTTGCCAATCTGCATGTGAACCATAGCTATAGCTGTTAGGGTTGTTCTCGTCTCTGCGAGACCCTGCAGTTCTATAGCACTTTTTACAAGGGGTATTTGCCTGTGAACACCGATAGCGGCGGTCCGTAGTTCCTCGAACAGTTTGGCTGACATAATGGTAATGTCGGCTCCGCCATCCAGGAGTGCTTCATGCGTGAGGACCCCTTCCAGTGTGATTGGCAGGTAAGCTTTCATAGCCTCCCCCCTTTTTTCAAAGTCACACAGAAACCTTAAAGGTTTCGGCCAATCATTCTGTTTACGTTGACCTCTGACTGTGTAATCTTTCTTCATCTGAACCGTCAGTGCAGTCACCAACGTGTCTGAGTTTTCAGTTCGTGGCGGGTCACTGTCGACGATGGTTGAGTTTTCCCCCCCTTGTTTGATGAGGGGCTGTTAGAGTCTGTGACAATAATGTCATGGTCACTGTCAACGTTTTGTTGACCGACACACTCTGGACTGTCAATGTATTGACTGTCATTATCCTGATTGTCAGCATTCTGACCATCAGTGTCTTGTTGACTGTCGTGATTTGCGTGCTCCGACTTACTATCAACGATAGTGCTACACATCACTCCAGGTTTGTTATCATTGTTTGTATTATCCAACTCTTTTAACAACCGACGTAATTTCTCCATGTCCTCTGGGGACAGAGAATTATGGCCTTTCTTCTGGAACTTTTGCGATTTTTTGCCTGTCTCGGACTGTTCCATTCGAGGGGCAGGAGGGGCTTGTCCTTGACCTGGGGGTTCCTGTTGGGACCCCCTTTTGTGATATGGTTTACTTTTGTGACCATCATTCCTATCTTTAGGACGTGCGCCCCCCTTTTGAAATCGTTTACCGTACTCTGGGTCTTGTCTGAGCCACTGCGGTTCATAGTTCCAGCGGGCACCTTCACTACGTGGTCTGTTAGGTCGAAAATTCTGTTTTTTCTCACCCTTTGTAGGATGGGGAGTCGGTTTCCGCGCCCCTTCCAGCTCTAGTGAGTTGGATTTGACCATTTCACCAGGACACACTTCAAAGGGTGTTTTGTTTGGTGTGCGACCTGTAAAAACATCTATCGCGCACTCTCTTATTTCTTCGATGGACCTCCGTTTGTAGTTTGCGCTGACATGTACTTTCTCTCTTATGTCAGGGCAAAGATTTTTGCTGAAGATATATTTAAACCCTATCTCTTCCTCCATCTCTGGCTCGCATCTGTCACCGAAATAGGCACGGAATATTCGGTCATAATATGACCTTGGGTGCTCATTCCTACCTTGCTTGATGTCAGCTGCCGCTATGATGCCATCGGGCCCCGTGCAAGGAGTATACTCCTTTATCAGCGCAGCACAGAGAAGACTGTAGTCTTTCATCACTGCGTCCCGTTGACGCTTCATGAAAGCATGCACTGTCCTGTCCGAGGTTAACCTTACCAGACAGATTTTATCATCAACTGTAGCTTCTGGGAAGCGTTGAAGCTGGAAATCAAGATCATCGAGATAGATCTTGGTTTCGTGTGAGCCCAACGGGCCTGGGGCAAAGGTTTGAATGCTTTTAGCCATATTCCGTAGTTCAGCAAATGAAAGAGGAGTTTGTGGGCTATTATTAGATCCACCCACCGGCGCATCCGGTGGGTTTGTTGGTTTTAGAGGCCCTAAGGGATGGCGCGGTGGTTCAGGCGATGGAGTTGATGTTCTAGGCGGTGGTGTTGGAGGTCTGGGCTCATCTAGAGACTGACCTTTAATTAATGCCAGACGTCTTTTCTTTTCTTGGGTTAATTTGTATTCAGTTGAGGCCAGCTTCTCCCTGCACTCTTTTAATTCTGCGCGGTTGTCTGTACACTCGTGTTGTAACTCACAACACCGACTGTAGAGTTCATCTTTTTCAAGAATGACCGCATCATGTTGTGCCTGAATCCTGAGATTTTTCTGTGTGGTTTCCTCGTATAACTTCAAAGTATGTTCTTCGCATTTCATGATTGCATTACGGGTCTTATTTGCCTCCTGTAAACTTTCAGTTAAACGATCAATCTCAGCCTGTTTTTGTTTGTAAACCAGTTGAGCTGCACCGTCCATCTGAGACTGTTTTAGTGACAGAACCTCCACCTGCAGCTTTTCATTTTCATGTAGAGCTAGTTGTAAGTCAACATTGAATGCTGACTTATCCGCCTTGTGCGCTCTTTGTGCATGCTTCAGATCATGCTCTAGATCTGAATTCACTCTGACTTCCTGGTCCAACCTGGCCTTTAGTAACAGGGCCAGCTTTGCTAAACGCTCCATACTGACCTTTTTTGCTTCCTTTTTTGAGCCACTTTTTGCCATTGTTGACAGCTCAGCGTTTAATGTCAGTGGAGTCATTTCAGGCACCTTTTTACCATAATCTGTGAATATTTTAGCAAGCTGCCCTAAAACCTCATCAATACAGTCAGGCTTATGTTTTCCAGGCTTTTGATCCAGGCCTTGAGGATCTGGGTCCACTGGCCCTGTATCTGACTCTTTGTCAGACTCTGCATCAGACTCTTTGTCCGATTCAGGATTTGATTCAGGAGGACCCGGCTTTGGGTCTGAATCTGTGACCAGATCCCTCAGACTAGAATCCTTATCCACTTCTTCTTTTTCTGCCATTGTTTTGTTTTGATTTTGTTTGAATCAATAAGATGGTATTTATTATAGTGCATGCAAATAAATGTTTACTTAGCGTTGAGTTACTACACTAAAACAGCTTTCTGGTTTTATCCCTGTAATCTATAAACAAGCCTTTTATTCATTCAGCACCTTTTATTTATTTTAGGTTTTACCTTCAATGAAAAATGTTCTAAGTTAAAGCCTTTGTGGCCGTATTAACTTAATAGACTTATTTTTTAAAACAATTACTATTAAACCACGCTTAATTTTTTCGTCTTTCACTCAAACACCTATTTAAAGATCTCAAATAAATGCACTGTTAACACTAAAATTTAGCAGATCCTGTTTAATTTTGCTCCAAGAGAATGGCCCTCATGCACGAAAATGTTCGTATTTTTATCCTAAATTTCTCCTACTTTTGTTCGTACGAAGCGTTCGTACGAACATGCCACGTCAGATCCAACAAAGTCTTCTATCCACAGGAAACGTGTGTAAATGGGTTGCGTAAATATGATGAATCCCACCTGTTCTATCAACCTGCGCGTGCTCGCGTAGAGGTCATTTACATAATTCCCACCCCTCAAAACACCATATAAGGCCACGTTTCCTGCCTTCTGACAGCAGGAAGTGTCCATTCATTCAAAATCAAGAAGTAAGAGGAACTTCACGCGTTCGGAGATCTGCTCTCAGTGGCGCTGTGGCTACCCCCCCCCACCCCCCCGCAAGTGTCGGATGGTCAAATATCTTTAATTTTACTGTGTTACATTATAGTTTCACTTATTCAGAAGAGTGGCACCGCTACCCCCCACCCCCCCGCAAGTGTCGGATGTGTTTTTCAACAGAAGCATTTTAAATTGTCTCGAAACTACAGTTAACATCATATTAATATTGTAGTGCATATGTTGTGTGTCCCGTGGGTCGTACAGTATCAGAAATCAAGAATAAATGGTTTGATCTGAAAATGGCTTCAAACAAACGTCTCGCCGCAGCACGGACAGGAGGTGGTCAGGAGATGGTGGACAATAAATGCCACGCTGCGCAAGATGCCAACATGTTTTGCAGCACAAGCCCCACATCCTTTCTGTGCGATGTTGGAAACAAAAACCCCTGTTCCTGGACTCAGAGTGCACGTGTGTCGCAGAAAGTGGTCCAGACTGGTGGGTCTGCTGGTCTCACTGATCTAGACGCCTGCCCCCCCCCCGCGCTTCTCCAGCTCGGTTCTTCAGTGCGCGCGGCTCACGGCTCCATCGCCTGCACAACGCGGCGCACGGAGCTGAGGGCGAGGTGATGGAGGCGGAGGAGGGGGGAAGAGGGGGTGGGGGTGGCACACAAGCGCAGGTTCCACTCGGCTCGGAACGGATCGGTACTTTGGGCACTTCTTTTTTATGTGTGGCTGAGAGGGAGATGGACGCACGGCGGAGCGCGCGCTCAGCAGCTTCTCTCATGCGCGCTCCTCCTGGTCATCGCGCAGCCACATTCTGCAGGTTATATTTCGAATCAGATATAATAATCTATTGCTCCGATGGTGTTTGGCACAAGATCAGTCTTAATCCGTACTTGTTCTGCGGCGGTGCATGGGAATTTTATGTACCTGGGTGTTAATATGAGGAGCGGCTTGATGACCAAGGGGAGCGCACGACTCACTGAAGCCTGCGCGACACACCAGACAAATTAAACTTAAAATTATAATTCTAATTCAAACAGAACCTATTGTCAAAAACAATTGTGGTGCGTGACTTTTTTAAACTCAAAATATTTTCTAAATAACGAAATATGAAGTTATTAGTGGAGAAATCCCGTCTGGATGACAGCAGACTGACGCTCCTAAAATATACGACAGGTCCGGACCACTCGTAAATTTTGTTCGTATCTGAGAAAAATCCTAGGATACGAAAACATTGTTGGATGCCACAAATGATCCTAAATCACTCGTACGAACAGTATAAGAACAAATCTGTGCGTACGAACGGTTCGTGCATGAGGGCCAATGTATCTGGAGTGAGAAGTGTACTTTTGTTTGTTATTTTAAATTCTTTTGTATTTAAAATAAGCAAAATGTTTGTCTGTACCTCTGTAAAATTGTATTTAAAATAAACAGGAGTTATTGTTTGTGTACAGAACAATTTTAGAAGTGGTATTTCACCATAAAAATGCTGACTTTTTTATGATGTTTTTAAACTTTCAGTGAAATCTCCGTTTGTTCTGTGAGAGTGAACTGCTTGTCACCCAAAGTGCACCTGGAAATGACGACACAAATAGGCGGGTCGATGCAGCGCGTCACCAGCTCTGCTGAGCGAGGCGGAGCTCGCTACACAGACACGTGACGTCAACCAATCAATCACAGCGCTTGTAGTTCATTCCCAAGCATTCATGGTGAACGTAGTTTCTTACCTTCGACCAATGCAGTACCGGAAATGACAACAAAGTGGGTTGGTCGCAACGGCGTGCGTTCCCACTACAGCGAATCAGCGCTCGCTACGAGTGATTGACAGCTCACAGCTCTCGTTTTATCCAATCACAGCTCATAAACAAACATGCATGACACATCTCTTTAACGTTAGCTTAGCACAGCAGAGCGCAACCTTATAGACTCTTAATCAACTCAAACGCTTCAAATTAACTTCCCAAAATTCTGAAATGTGGCAATCACATTTAAAACAGGCACAACTCAGCTACGCTCAGTAACACAGCACTTCAACTGTAACACAACACGGACTCTCGTCGGAGCCGCGTTCAAGGTCGGTTCCGTCCACTTTAAGGGAGCAGAATTCGGGTTTCAGAACCACTATCCGACCACGTTCTAACAGTAATATGCTTCTTTGACCTGCTCTAACATGTAAAATACCACACACAGCAATCTTGTAGATGTTAAAGTAGCTTTCAGGTTCTATGACTCGGCGGTCAAACAAAGCTTTGTACAGGAGTCTGAGTGAACTGGACCGGAACCAGAACCCCCACAGACCACGGGCTGACAAAAACCTCACCTAAAAGCTTCCAACAGCATGTAAACGAGTTGAACGAATAACAATCCCTCAGCCTCAAATGATAAAAACATGCAGAATCTGCCTGTTTTGAACACCTCAGCCAAAAATTATTATCCTCAGAGTTTAAAACTTGGATCCTCTTATGCAAACATGACGTTACAGTTCATGAGAGATCACAGATTTATGAATAATCTTTCAGAAAACTCGTACGGCCACCAGATGTAAAGGATTATGAGGAGGTCAATATTAATACTGACCTCTTTACCTTAATTAATTTACTTATTCAGATTGAATAGTAATTTCACGGATTCTTTTCTTTTTCAGTTTACCCAATATTTCTGTGATCTTTATGATGGATAAATAAAACAGAAGCCATAGAGTGACAATGGACACGTTAACTTAGTTGGTATGCCAAAGACACTACCATTTATTTAAAATAAATCACTAAATTAACACCATTACACTTGATTGACATGATTTCACTTTCTTTCAATTTAATACGTCAGCACACTTAAATTCAACACAACAGACTTCAATACTGGATGTTAAACATATTTAGTCTGTGGGCTCTTTAGCTTAAAATAGTTTCCAGCTTAGAATTGAGGGAAAAAGATAGGAGGAAGATGGAGAGATGGGTTAAAGGAAATTATCGTGAGCATGTTACCAAAGTGACACTTCTCATCCGACTTCTGCTAAAATCCAGGTACGTTTGTAAACAGCTCTTTACCTTTTGACGACAGCCCGGTAAGAGAGAAGACCTTGTAGCTTTTCAGATGCACGGGTCCTTGTGGGAACCAGTACCTCTGAGCAGGTTATTCGTTTACGTTTTCAACGTCTCCTGGGTTCCGCATCGACCATCAGAAAATGCGTCAGCTTCAGGCCTCTGACTTCAAGATAAACTTATTCCAGGAAGGAATAAACAAAGTTTTGAGCTTACGCTCGTTAGAAGTGGACTCATAACAGCATGTTATCAGTCCCAGCTGGATGACGAGTCCTTAGCGTGTGACTGGTGGTCATTCAGCTCTTTGGGGAACCTCATCAGGGCATTGAGGTCCTCAGCAAACTCTGAAGCGTTCAGCAAAACTTAGAACTTAAAAAAGATCATGAGATGAGAGATGAGACTTGTGTCTCTTTCATTGGTCCACGGACCAGTTGAGCAGTTCACTTGTGTTATCACGACCCAAGGTTACAGCCAGAGCAGAGGGAGATTTGTTTAGGAAAAGACAGAGCAGGCTGGAGCCCTTTTCATGAGAAACAACGGATTAACTGTCTTCTGACTTTCTAAACAAAACCGTCTGGTCTCTCTGACCCGAGACTTCAACTTTAACACAGCAGTGAACACCGTTTAACTCTTACAGAATAACACAGCTTAAAAGCACACATCATGAAAATGACAAAAGTTATTCTTTTGATCACATCAGCCTAAAATCAAAGATAGAAATAGTCTCTTTTGGTGACTATGTTCTCAGATTACAACTAATGGAAATGATTTGTAGTAAATGTCTTGCTTTACTGAGAGGTCAGTAAAGGTCATCTCTGGAACAGTTCAAAAGTACAAAGGTGTATCAAAGTAGACATGGTCATGTCCACTACACCCTCAACAGGGTCCTGGAGGGTGCGTGGGAGTTTGCCCAACCAGTTTACATGTGCTTTGTGGACTTGGAGAAGGCATTCGACCGCGTCCCTCGGGGGGTTCTGTGGGGGGTACTCCGGGAGTATGGGGTACCAGGCCCATTGATATGGGCTGTTAGGTCCCTGTACGACCGGTGTCAGAGCTTGGTCCGCATTGCCGGCAGTAAGTCAGGCTCGTTTCCGGTGAGAGTTGGACTCCGCCAAGGTTGCCCTTTGTCACCGATTCTGTTCATAACTTTTATGGACAGAATTTCTAGGCGCAGCCAAGGTGTTGAGAGGATCCGTTTTGGTGACCTTAGAATCGCTTCTCTGTTTTTTGCAGATGATGTGGTCCTACTGGCTTCATCAGTTCGTGATTTACAACTTTCACTGGAGCGGTTTGCAGCCGAGTGTGATGCGGCCGGGATGAGGATCAGTTCCTCCAAATCCGAGGCCATGGTCTTGAGCCGGAAAAGGGTAGCATGCCCTCTCCGGGTCGGGGAGGAGGTCCTGCCCCAAGTGGAGGAGTTTAAGTATCTCGGGATCTTGTTCACGAATGAGGGAAAACTGGAGCGTGAGATCGATAGGCGGATAGGTGCAGCGTCCGCAGTGAAGCGGGCGCTGTACCGGTCTGTCGTGGTGAAGAGAGAGCTGAGTCAAAAGGCAAAGCTCTCAATTTACCGATCGATCTACGTTCCCACCCTCATCTATGGTCATGAGCTTTGGGTTATGACCGAAAGAACAAGATCTCGGATACAAGCGGCTGAAATGAGTTTTCTCCGCAGGGTGGCTGGACTCTCCCTTAGAGATAGGGTGAGAAGCTCAGTCATCCGGGAGGGACTCGGAGTAGAGCCGCTGCTTCTCCACATCGAGAGGAGCCAGTTGAGGTGGCTCGGGCATCTGGTTAGGATGCCTCCTGGACGCCTCCCTGGTGAGGTGTTCCGGGCATGTCCCACCGGGAGGAGACCCAGAGGAAGACCCAGGACGCGCTGGAGGGACTATGTTTCTCGGCTGGCCTGGGAACGCCTTGGGATTCCCCCAGAGGAGCTGCTCCAAGTGGCTGGGGAGAGGGAAGTCTGGGCCTCCCTACTTAGGCTGCTACCCCCGCGACCCGACCCCGGATAAGCGGAAGAAGATGGATGGATGGATGGATGGATTTTGTTTACCCAACTAAAGTTGATCGGAGCGCGACGTCTTCGAGAGCAGGTCCGAGGCTGAGTCAGACAGAGGAAAGAGCTGCTGTAGGCTCCTCCGATGGACATAGATCCTTCACGTTTACAACAGCGCGTTGCTCAAACGTATACCTGGCTGTAACACCCTCTAACCCAGCAAGAAACAACCCAAAAAATTTAAAAAACGAGAGAAAATAAACTGGTGTCCCGGCTTGTTTTTCACAGCGAAACACACGCTACAGGACTTCCGCCAGAAGTTTACTCCTGGGAGGGGGCAGCACCGGACTGTCATGGCGGCCTACATGAGCTTTTTGCGAAAGAGGTGGATAATGCAGCTTTAAATCTGATTCCCAGACAGTTCACACCTGTTGAGAACAGAGTAGCTGCTTCTGTGAATTAGAGTAACAAAGACCTTAAGAAGCCCCTACTGTTAAGGTGTGATGTGTTGATTCATCAATTTACATAGGATGGGTATGTTATCTCAGGTATGTGTGGGCGTTATCTCAGCTTCCAATTTACATGGGTTGGTGCGTGACATGTCAGCCTGTTTTATAACTTCACTGTCACACAGGCTGCTCCTTTGAATTGAAAAAGCCCCTTGGATAGAGGGTGAAACATTTTCTGTAACAAATAAAGTCCAGTTGTTTTTGTATTGAACGACTTTTCTGAAAACATTGAATAACAATAATAACGTTCCCCGAATGTGAAACAAATCACACTAATTATAATTCTAAACATTGAATAATAATAATAATAACTAATAATAATAGCGTTCTCGAATATGAAACAAAGCATACTAATTATAATTCTAAACATTGAATAACAGTGTTTCCCCTACATAACCTGCCATGGCGGGGGGGACAGAGACACGTCCTGAGCTGTGCAGGCGTTGCGGTTTCTTTGTTTTTTCCCCATTTATATGGATATCAGGATAATCCAAACATTTATTTCTGTTTGTAAAGTACATTGCAACTGTCTTTTCTACATTTAATGTGAGACAGCAGTTTTGTAGCCAGGCAGCAACCAATAAAGCTGCTTGGAGGTGTTCTTTTAGTGATTTTTCCTTTTAAATAGGTTGAATGTCTAATGACCTCCTCCCCGACCCGGAAAAGGGTAGCATGCCCTCTCCGGGTCGGGGAGGAGGTCCTGCCCCAAGTGGAGGAGTTTAAGTATCTCGGGATCTTGTTCACGAATGAGGGAAAACTGGGGCGTGAGATCGATAGGCGGATAGGTGCAGCGTCCGCAGTGAAGCGGGCGCTGTACCGGTCTGTCGTGGTGAAGAGAGAGCTGAGTCAAAAGGCAAAGCTCTCAATTTACCGATCGATCTACGTTCCCACCCTCATCTATGGTCATGAGCTTTGGGTTATGACCGAAAGAACAAGATCTCGGATACAAGCGGCTGAAATGAGTTTTCTCCGCAGGGTGTCTGGACTCTCCCTTAGAGATAGGGTGAGAAGCTCAGTCATCCGGGAGGGACTCGGAGTAGAGCCGCTGCTTCTCCACATCGAGAGGAGCCAGTTGAGGTGGCTCGGGCATCTGGTTAGGATGCCTCCTGGACGCCTCCCTGGTGAGGTGTTCCGGGCATGTCCCACCGGGAGGAGACCCAGAGGAAGACCCAGGACGCGCTGGAGGGACTATGTTTCTCGGCTGGCCTGGGAACGCCTTGGGATTCCCCCGGAGGAGCTGCTCCAAGTGGCTGGGGAGAGGGAAGTCTGGGCCTCCCTACTTAGGCTGCTACCCCCGCGACCCGACCCCGGATAAGCGGAAGAAGATGGATGGATGGATGGAATGTCTAATGAAAAACATCGTAGGGAACCTGTGACACTAAATAAAGTCAAACAGTTTTAAAGTTGACTATCATGATTATTAAACTATTTAAAGGTATATCTCACTGGGCTGAGATCAGTTGGCAAACAGCATTCATGATGGAGTCTCCAAAAGTCTCATTTTTTTATTTGCTTTCATTTAATTTTTTTACTTCATTTTTAAAAGATTGTGCAACTACTTTTTTTCATTTTGGTTCCTTTAAAACTTTCTGTATTTGCCAGACTTTACTTCTCTGCATCTTTCATCTCTGATCATTCATCTCAACTCATCATTCTGGACAGAAGTAATCAAATAGTAGCCTAAAGCTACAAGTGTCAAATGATAGACAAAAGCAAAAGTAGCCAAAAGCTAGCTAAAAGCTAAAAATATAAATGTCTGTTTGTAGCAAAAAAATGGATCATATTAGCTAAAAGCTTCAAGTAACATTAAAAAGACAAAACAGAGAAGTATGCTGAAGCAGATTTCAAAGAGAACAATATTTTTATGAACTTGAAAACAAATCAATGTTTGTCAATGTGGAAAATGTTTGTAAATAAAAATAATTATTAGAAAAGATTCAACGATACCTAAAGCTGAATGTGTGGCATGGTGGTTATAATAGCACAAAATATGAAGAATTAAAAAAAGTATTTTTTGTTGCTTTAAAAAATGTTTTTATTTATTTATTTTTAGCCTTTTTATTCTTTTGACAAGGTCAACCCAGTATTGTTTCATTCTGAGAGTGCCAGGATTGTTTTGTTCTTTGAACCAAGTATCTA
>JBBPBX010078348.1:0-16646 GCA_038048925.1 Garcialebias charrua | reverse complement strand
TGGCGGGCCAGTTTCGAGCTTTTAATTAGGTCAGGATTAGCCATGATACATTTATATGATGACATGGCCTGCCATACATCCTCCAGCCGCACGTGGCCATTTCACCGCGAGCTGACTGGCCTTGAAAGAGGTAAAAAGTTCAGCTAAGCTTCAGATGGGACTGTACTGCCAGGCAGCGATCCATCACCCAATTGGATGTTCATACTGCACTCAGTGGATGCGCACGGCCGACGACCCAAACAGGTGAGATCCCAAAGCAGACGTGTGTCGAAGCTGTCCACGTGTCGGAGTAATTCAGAAGAATGCAGGCGGAAACAGGGTGTAGATGCTTTTTTATGGCAATGAAAGTGCAAACACCCTCTCGGCTCCGAATCTTCTGTCCCATTTATTCAGCTGCACGACCCAGACCGTTAATAACTAATTAAAAATGTTGGGGGGGTTTCCGGGTTCGGACCTGTAATTACTGTTAATTTGTCGGGTCGGGTGGGGTTTGGAAATTATGAATGCAGGCTGGGGCCGGGTCGGATCAGATTTTTTTGGCCCAAATATATGTACAGCTCTACTTCAGAGAGAGCAGCAGTTGCATTGAGCTCAACTTTGGCTTTCTTAGTTTTGTTGCATCAACAACTGTTGCATGAAATCATTCCTGCCCACTACGAAAGCCTTACAAAATTTACTACAACATATAATAACTATTTGTTCTATTTTTTCTATTTTTTTTGGTAACTGATTTACTTATTTATTTATTAGAAAAATACAATATAATCAGACAATTTGAGTGTGCTTAATACAAAGTAGTAACTGTGTTAATCATTAAGCTCTCAAGGGTAGTGGCAAGGACTTGCACTTTGTCACATATCGGAAAAAAGGCATCCATCCATCCATCCATCCATCCATTATCTTTTACCCGCTTCTTCCTTTTTGGGTCGCAGGGGTCACTGGTGCCCATGTCCACCCATCGCTGTGCAAGAGAGAGTGAACTTTTCTAATAAAAAATACTAAATCTGAAACAGAATATTTTCTCTCAAAGTGACTCAGTTTTTTCCCTGTTGTTTTTCTCTTTGTTTGTGACCCTCAGGTGGAGCGGATTGTGGACAAGAGGCGGAACAAAAAGGGTAAGTGGGAGTACCTGATCAGATGGAAAGGTTATGGAAGTAAAGAGGACACCTGGGAACCAGCATACCACCTGCTGCACTGTGAGGAATTCATCGACCGGTTCCACGGCTCAAAACAGCATTCACACAAACAACCCAAAGTCCAAAAACATCACGGGAAGCCTCTCATTGTCAACCAACCTTCTGCGACAGAAGACTCAAGGCCTCGATCCGAGGCCCGAAAGAAGAAAAGGACTAGTGGCCCACCTGTGGGGGTGAGAGTAGGATCTGTTTTAGGGATTGGGGTGTCAATGCATGCACAGAAACAGAAGAAAGCGGGTGTTGGAGCTGGGAAACATGTTTTGGGGGACAGATTGAGCAAAACTATGACACATAAGGCTCATCCAGCAAGTAGACCTCACTTTGTTCCCTCTTTGAGGGTTCCTCATAATGGACTTCAGAATGGAGAGATGGAGCCTGTCATATACAGCACAGCAGCAAGGTCACATAGACTGCCTTCAGATAGAGTGGAAGCAGAACTAGGACACAAAGAGACCACTGGACCACAGTTCACCCCTGAACTAGGTAAGGTGTTCAGAAATTAATACAAATTATGAACAGAAATAATGTACGGCTGTATTTAAAAACAAAAATTATGTTGGAACAGGATAACTAACACAAATAATAGTTTGGAAACTAAAACAAATATTTGTACATATACCAGTAGACATTGTTTATAATACAATGGAAATAAATAATTCAAATATAAGGAAAATGCCTTAAAGGTATTGTGACATGATTTTGTAAATTTGAATATTTGTCAGAACATATATATCTTATATCATTGAGCTCTGGTCGTTTTTGCATAATAAATTATAAACATATTAAAATTTTATTCGAAATTATGCTAAATTTTTCTCTGGTATTTGCTGGGATACGCCCCTGAAATTCCGCGCATTTCCGCAATACGTCATCACCAGTCGTCGTCACCAGTCATCAACGTCACAACGGGCAGAAGGCAGAGCCTTGCCCGTTTATTAGGTGTGTTAACTGCTTGCCATACTCATTCATTTCCTGAAGGATCGCCTTTTATTTGTGTAACTTGAAAAATGCCGTCACGTTGTAGTGCATTTGTGTGTTCTAATATCAGCAGTGAACAAGTGAGCCTTCACAAATTTCCAAAAGATGACAAACTTTGTCAAGAATGGACCAGACAAAGACCGGTGGGTTCCAGGAGTCCTATGTCTGCAGCGACCATTTCACTGCCGATTGTTTTCAGCACCTGGTATAAAAGAATCTTTAGGATTACCATTAAGATTCAGAAGACTTTTAAAACCGGATGCTATTCCTACTATTTTTAAAAGAAAATCTACAGAAGAAAGTCCCACAGGAGCTACCATGTCGAAACAACGCAGGGACCATCGGAAGACTGTCCAGGAGATGAGTAAGTCTTTGTGTAAACATAATCGGAGGTGTGTAGTGTTTTAGATTATAAACTATTTATTTTACGTGAGTTCATGTTGTTTTACTTTATACACTTTGAGTGTATAAAGCCAATTATCACGGCAGATTATGTTTGTTCGCTGCTAACAAGCTAGCCGAATCAGATAGCTAACACAGGCCACGTTGCTAATGATGTATTTTTAAATTATGTCTGCACCATCAGGTAACATCTGTAGTTTCCTTCTATTCGGGGAGGGATATTAATGAGAGTTTTGGATGATTTACTGTCTTAAAATGATATATCGCTGACGCAACCGGTAATAAGCCGACATAGCAGCTAACAAACATTAGCCGAGTGCCCGGAGCAAACACGTTGCTAATGATGTATTTTTAAATTATGTCTGCGCCATCAGGTAACATCTCTCGTTTCTTTCTATTCGGGGAGGGATATTAATGAGAGTTTTGGATGATTTACTGTCTTAAAATGATATATCGCTGACGCAACCGGTAATAAGCCGACATAGCAGCTAACAAACATTAGCCGAGTGCCCGGAGCAAACACGTTGCTAATGATGTATTTTTAAATTATGTCTGCGCGATCAGGTAATTCTTTTTATTCGGGGAGGGATATTAATGAGAGTTTTGGATGATTTACTGTCTTAAAATGATATATCGCTGACGCAACCGGTAATAAGCCGACATAGCAGCTAACAAACATTAGCCGAGTGCCCGGAGCAAACACGTTGCTAATGATGTATTTTTAAATTATGTCTGCCGATCAGGTAATTCTTTTTATTCGGGGAGGGATATTAATGAGAGTTTTGGATGATTTACTGTCTTAAAATGATATATCGCGGACGCAACCGGTAATAAGCCGACATAGCAGCTAACAAACATTAGCCGAGTGCCCGGAGCAAACACGTTGCTAATGATGTATTTTTAAATTATGTCTGCCGATCAGGTAATTCTTTTTATTCGGGGAGGGATATTAATGAGAGTTTTGGATGATTTACTGTCTTAAAATGATATATCTCAGACGTGACCGGTGTCAGGGACTCTTGTTAGCCAAGATAGCTTCTAAAAATATTAGCCGAGAGCCCGGAGCAAACACGTTGCTATGTATGCATTTTTAAATTATGTCTGCGCCATCAGGTAACATCTGTAATTTTTTTATTCAGGGAGGGTTTATTAATGAGAGTTTTGGAAGATTTACTGTCTCAAAATGATATCTCAGACGCGATAGGACATGCCATTATTATTTAAATGCACGTTGGAGCGTGCCTTCCCGTTGTCACGTCAAGATGATGTTTTGCGGAAATGCGCAGATTTTTAGGGGCGTATCCCAGAGAAAAAAACTACCATAACTTGGAATAAAAATTTAATATATTTATAATTTATTATGCAAAAACGACCAGAGCTTAATGATATAAGATATATATGTTCTGACAAATATTGAAATTTACAAAATCATGTCACAATACCTTTAAAGTAACTAAAAAGTTTGTGATTTATTAGTTTAGTTTCAAATATACGTATCTCGACTGTTTTTCTTTTTGTTTGTTTTATCTGACTTTTTATATACTCTATTCTTTTATTTTTTTCAAATTCTACTTTTGAATACAGCCAATAATAAGGTTTTTGGACCTAAGCATTTTAGGATTTTTTTTTAGTCTTTCACCCTTCTTGGATGGCATTAATCTGGCTTCCAGCTCTAATGTTATAAATCTTGGTGTTATTTTTATCAGGACGTCTTTTAACCCCCACATTAAAAATGTTACTAGAACCGTCTTCTTCCACCTGCATATTGCTAAAATTAGAAACGCCTTGTCTAAAAATGATGCAGAAAAACTGGTTCATGCATTTGTCACATCTAGACAGGACTATTGCAATGGTTTATTATCTGGGTGTCCAAAAACGTCTTTAAAGAGTATTCTGTTAATCCAAAACGGTGCTGCCAGAGTCTTAACTGGAGTTGGTAGGAGATCATATCTCTCCAGTTTTAGCTTCTCTCCATTGGCTCCCTGTCAAATCCAGAACTGAATTCAAAATCTTACTTCTAACCTATAAATCTCTCAACAACTTGGCTCCATATTACAGATCTTATTGTCCCATACTTTCCTAACGGAGCACTTTGCTGTCAGACTGCAGGTTTGCTTGCGGTTCCTAGGGTTTCCATAAGCAGAATGGGAGGAAGATGTTTCAGTTATCAGGCTCCTCTCTTGTGGAACCAACTTCCAGTTTCTGTCTGTAAGGCTGACATATTGTCCAGTTTTAAGACTGGACTTTAAGACTTTTAAGACTTCTTTTTGATAAATGCTATAATTAGTGTTGGCTTGTTATGCTGCTATAGGCTTAGACTACTGAAGGACAAATTTACCTCAGTTCTTTAAACGATTTGCTAAAATTGAATAGTTTATTTGATATTATTTTTATCTTGACGTGATTCTTGATCTGCCATTGTGTGTTCCTCCTTCCTGTTTCTCTCAAACCCAGCCAGTCCTATCTCAGAGAATTTTGGATAAAGTAGATGCCATTTCCTGCATTCTGGTGTACAGTATTTTAAAAAGGTTTATTACAGTATATTAACATGAAACAAAATATGTAAACTCACTTTGAGATTTTCATTAATGAAAAGTGCGTTATAAATTGAATTCATTATTATTATTATTATTATTATTATTATTATTGAAACAAATTAATATACAAGTTTAACTTTTTGAGTGGATTTACTGAAATAAACCAACTTTTTCACAATATTCTAATTTTATGGCCAGCACCTGTATTTCAAATTTACTTTTAATCACTTTATGTGTGATTTATAAGTATATTGAGTGCAGGATCATTTCTCATTTAATTAGTATATCCCACACCGGGGCAGCTGTGCTTCGTCATCCTCATCCTCCTCCCTGTTCCGCAGTGATTACCACATCAGTACACAAAAGCGCAGGAACTTATGCATAGTGCAAAACTTTAATTATATTTGTGTTTAATAAAATTGCTTGTGACTGAACTTTTAGGGGCAGAGATTTTTTTTTAAGAGCAGAAGCAGAAATGGCTCTGATGTGAATTCAAAAAAGTTCAAGAAAAAACGTGCTCCGATGTGATATTAGGAAGCTTTTTTAAAATTATAGTTTAGTTAATAGTTTTACAGTCACTCTTTGTCAGGCGGGTTGAAAAATATGCAGTGTAATCCTTCAAATGTGCAGATAAGGCTGCATGCCTCCTCCTGTCTGCTTCAGACCATGCAGCTAAATTACTCCACTCGAATGAGCAATCTGCGCATGCGTCTAACAGAAACTGAAACTTACCGCTTGTGTATGTTGACCTGCATCAAGAGTGAGTCACTGACAGATGTGGTGGAGAGAATCAGGTGATTTTTCAAAATAAAAGTTTTTTTTTTTTTCCTGTGCAGCCTGGTACAAATTGACCCATGGCCCGGTACCGGTTCGCGGCCCGGAGGTTGGGGACCACTACTCTAAACAACCCCACTATGAGAAAAAATAACTAAACAGCTAGATCATGGAGGGACTTTGCAGGGTCTTGGCAAGAGTTTCAGGCATGTATGAAAAATGCAGTGGGCTCCCCATTATGTGTGACAGAAAAGTCCACAATGATGGTGAGTGTGTAAAAAGCATCCAAAGCAAGGTTGTAGTGGTTTATCACCATAGGAGAACTGTGTCATGCCTTGGCAGCATGTCCA
Source organism: Garcialebias charrua (assembly GCA_038048925.1). Taxonomy (NCBI): domain Eukaryota; kingdom Metazoa; phylum Chordata; class Actinopteri; order Cyprinodontiformes; family Rivulidae; genus Garcialebias; species Garcialebias charrua. The sequence continues at coordinate 10,409 of JBBPBX010078348.1, read as the reverse complement.
GTGTTTGCTCACACTGGCATGGCTTGTCAAAATGTAAGGCCATGCCAGCTTCTTGCTATAGGCTATAACCATGATTGTGACAAGATCATTGAAACAACCTAATGCAGAAATAATGTCTGAAGTTGCCACCTGATGCAACCTGAGAGTCATGCCAGGATGGACATACGTCTTCCAAATTTCCTATGAACTAGCCACATTTTAACAAGTTCAAGTAACATAAGGAAATTGTCAACTAGGTTAAAAGGGCTGTTGTCTCTTTTAAAGTGCGACTAAACCCAAAATTAACTTTTTTTAGCTGATTAACTCCCTAGAATGTGTTTGAAATATTATCTAGCACTATGGCTGTGTTTATTTTCACATAATTGTGCATATCTGTGTAAATTGGCAATATTTGGCAATATTTGGTCTAAAACTGTGTTTACGGTAGTCCTTTGGGTTGAACAGAGGTTATTGCACCTTAATTTTCATATTGGTCAGGACTGTTCACTCTGATGTGTCTTGTACACTCTGATGTCACACAGGTGGTTCAAGCAGAGCCAATCCCCTGCAGAGATGAGAAGTGCATACCTTATATGGAAGTGCTGCATTTCACTCCTGACAAGCGGTTTTATTTTTATTTTCATTTTCATTTTTTTAGGCCTTTGGTTTTGGATGGAATGGGTGGAATAGATAAATACATCTACATGTTTATTCTTTGTTGTTGCTTGGTGTATGTTGTTGGCTAGAGGTTTAATTTGTTTTAGGTTGTTGCAGGTGGAGGCGTGAACAAAAGCACAACTCTACCTCCACCCTTCCTTGTCTCTCGACACGCCCATTTTCAGGGAGATTTTGGAAGGAGGAGTTACCGTCTCAACCTGGGTTTAGTCTCACTTTAAGGTATAAATTATATATCTAACAAGGTTGAGTCAGGTCCTCTGGACAGATTTTACTTTGTTAAAATGTTTATTTTTATTTATTTTTTTGCTGGTGACAGCCAAAACAGTCTCCTCAGACTAAAGAAGTATTTTGGATAAAAGAAGAAATGTTTCAACAAAGAAGAATTTGTCCAGAAGACTTGACTCAACCTTGTTAGATTTATCTACCTGGATTATTGAGCAGGCATCAGGATATAAATTATAGAGTTTTAATGTAGTAGTAATAAAATGCAGTATATATTTTAGCACTTTTACATGTATATTATGGAGAACTGTGGCGTCACAATGTAGCTTGTAAAATCTCTATAATGGATGATCTTTTCAAGAGAACTGATATCACATTTGAATGTCGTTCTTGGGTCACAGTCCAGGGTATGAACCAAAATGATTAATCATTACCTTTGTTGTGAACAAGTCATCTTATGATTATTAGAAAATTAACATTTAAGTGGCTATCTTTTTGATAATTTAAAAGCTACTTATCCTGATGCATGCTCAATAATCCAGGTAGAAAAATCTAAAACATTTTAAGCGTGCCGTCTGGACATTCAAAAAACAAAACAATACCAAGAAATTGTAGAAACGTTTCATCTTTCTTCCGACAAACTTCTTCAGTCTGAGGAGCTGTATTCAGCTCAGTCTTATAAATAGCACCTTATCATTGTGGATCAGCCAGTTTGCTGATGACAGCCAAAACCAGCTGCTCACATGATTAAGGAGGACCATCAGCCTAATGAAAGATCATTAGCACCCTGGTGGTTGTTTGCTATTCACAAGGGGCTGAGTGATACTAGCAATAACAGCATTGTAAGAGGGGGACAGTTGAACAAGGAGCCCTCCACCTCTGTTTAATGATGGACGGTTTCTTTCCACAAAGATGGCCTCCTTTACTCCTCTCTCAAACCATCGTTTCTCTCTTTCAAGGATGTGAACATCTTCATCCCTATCCCGTTGATAGGTGCACCAGAATGTAAACTTGGACCCATTCCTGTTAAAATGTTTAAACATTTAAAAAGCTGTCACCTGTTCAATCATGTAGCGCTATAATTTCGCTAGTGAAGGTTTGAGCCTGTCTAATAGTGATTACCGGTACTCTGGCAGCAATTATGAATCCTAATCCAATCCTAAAAGGCCTGCTCCAGTCAGCTCACACAGCAACTTCAGCTTGACTCAATGCTATCTGCAGCAGGTGATCAGTATCATATTGTAAATATTTGGTTGGCATTTATTAACAAGAATGTGTCAAATCTTATTCAGCATTCGCTCATTCTCAATCAGTTCATCTGGACAGTTTCTTTTTAGCAGAAACGTTTCACCCTCACTCCAGAGGGCTTCCTCAGTCAGAGTAGTCCAAAGCACACTGAAGTTAACCCACCAAGTAAGCAACTTATGTGGACCAACCAGTTTGCTGTAGCCAAGATGGTTTCTGGGGGTGTGTCCCTCGTCGACTCCTCCCAGGCAGGCAGACATGTCCAAAGTGGTTCAAGACAAGAAAGTTAATTCTCAATAGTCCAGGTATCAAATCCGCTCATTCTCAATCAGTTCATCTGGACAGTTTCTTTTTAGCAGAAACGTTTCACCCTCACTCCAGAGGGCTTCCTCAGTCAGAGTAGTCCAAAGCACACTGAAGTTAACCCACCAAGTAAGCAACTTATGTGGACCAACCAGTTTGCTGTAGCCAAGATGGTTTCTGGGGGTGTGTCCCTCGTCGACTCCTCCCAGGCAGGCAGACATGTCCAAAGTGGTTCAAGACAAGAAAGTTAATTCTCAATAGTCCAGGTATCAAATCCGCTCATTCTCAATCAGTTCATCTGGACAGTTTCTTTTTAGCAGAAACGTTTCACCCTCACTCCAGAGGGCTTCCTCAGTCAGAGTAGTCCAAAGCACACTGAAGTTAACCCACCAAGTAAGCAACTTATGTGGACCAACCAGTTTGCTGTAGCCAAGATGGTTTCTGGGGGTGTGTCCCTCGTCGACTCCTCCCAGGCAGGCAGACATGTCCAAAGTGGTTCAAGACAAGAAAGTTAATTCTCAATAGTCCAGGTATCAAATCCGCTCATTCTCAATCAGTTCATCTGGACAGTTTCTTTTTAGCAGAAACGTTTCACCCTCACTCCAGAGGGCTTCCTCAGTCAGAGTAGTCCAAAGCACACTGAAGTTAACCCACCAAGTAAGCAACTTATGTGGACCAACCAGTTTGCTGTAGCCAAGATGGTTTCTGGGGGTGTGTCCCTCGTCGACTCCTCCCAGGCAGGCAGACATGTCCAAAGTGGTTCAAGACAAGAAAGTTAATTCTCAATAGTCCAGGTATCAAATCCGCTCATTCTCAATCAGTTCATCTGGACAGTTTCTTTTTAGCAGAAACGTTTCACCCTCACTCCAGAGGGCTTCCTCAGTCAGAGTAGTCCAAAGCACACTGAAGTTAACCCACCAAGTAAGCAACTTATGTGGACCAACCAGTTTGCTGTAGCCAAGATGGTTTCTGGGGGTGTGTCCCTCGTCGACTCCTCCCAGGCAGGCAGACATGTCCAAAGTGGTTCAAGACAAGAAAGTTAATTCTCAATAGTCCAGGTATCAAATCCGCTCATTCTCAATCAGTTCATCTGGACAGTTTCTTTTTAGCAGAAACGTTTCACCCTCACTCCAGAGGGCTTCCTCAGTCAGAGTAGTCCAAAGCACACTGAAGTTAACCCACCAAGTAAGCAACTTATGTGGACCAACCAGTTTGCTGTAGCCAAGATGGTTTCTGGGGGTGTGTCCCTCGTCGACTCCTCCCAGGCAGGCAGACATGTCCAAAGTGGTTCAAGACAAGAAAGTTAATTCTCAATAGTCCAGGTATCAAATCCGCTCATTCTCAATCAGTTCATCTGGACAGTTTCTTTTTAGCAGAAACGTTTCACCCTCACTCCAGAGGGCTTCCTCAGTCAGAGTAGTCCAAAGCACACTGAAGTTAACCCACCAAGTAAGCAACTTATGTGGACCAACCAGTTTGCTGTAGCCAAGATGGTTTCTGGGGGTGTCCCTCGTCGACTCCTCCCAGGCAGGCAGACATGTCCAAAGTGGTTCAAGACAAGAAAGTTAATTCTCAATAGTCCAGGTATCAAATCCGCTCATTCTCAATCAGTTCATCTGGACAGTTTCTTTTTAGCAGAAACGTTTCACCCTCACTCCAGAGGGCTTCCTCAGTCAGAGTAGTCCAAAGCACACTGAAGTTAACCCACCAAGTAAGCAACTTATGTGGACCAACCAGTTTGCTGTAGCCAAGATGGTTTCTGGGGGTGTGTCCCTCGTCGACTCCTCCCAGGCAGGCAGACATGTCCAAAGTGGTTCAAGACAAGAAAGTTAATTCTCAATAGTCCAGGTATCAAATCCGCTCATTCTCAATCAGTTCATCTGGACAGTTTCTTTTTAGCAGAAACGTTTCACCCTCACTCCAGAGGGCTTCCTCAGTCAGAGTAGTCCAAAGCACACTGAAGTTAACCCACCAAGTAAGCAACTTATGTGGACCAACCAGTTTGCTGTAGCCAAGATGGTTTCTGGGGGTGTGTCCCTCGTCGACTCCTCCCAGGCAGGCAGACATGTCCAAAGTGGTTCAAGACAAGAAAGTTAATTCTCAATAGTCCAGGTATCAAATCCGCTCATTCTCAATCAGTTCATCTGGACAGTTTCTTTTTAGCAGAAACGTTTCACCCTCACTCCAGAGGGCTTCCTCAGTCAGAGTAGTCCAAAGCACACTGAAGTTAACCCACCAAGTAAGCAACTTATGTGGACCAACCAGTTTGCTGTAGCCAAGATGGTTTCTGGGGGTGTGTCCCTCGTCGACTCCTCCCAGGCAGGCAGACATGTCCAAAGTGGTTCAAGACAAGAAAGTTAATTCTCAATAGTCCAGGTATCAAATCCGCTCATTCTCAATCAGTTCATCTGGACAGTTTCTTTTTAGCAGAAACGTTTCACCCTCACTCCAGAGGGCTTCCTCAGTCAGAGTAGTCCAAAGCACACTGAAGTTAACCCACCAAGTAAGCAACTTATGTGGACCAACCAGTTTGCTGTAGCCAAGATGGTTTCTGGGGGTGTGTCCCTCGTCGACTCCTCCCAGGCAGGCAGACATGTCCAAAGTGGTTCAAGACAAGAAAGTTAATTCTCAATAGTCCAGGTATCAAATCCGCTCATTCTCAATCAGTTCATCTGGACAGTTTCTTTTTAGCAGAAACGTTTCACCCTCACTCCAGAGGGCTTCCTCAGTCAGAGTAGTCCAAAGCACACTGAAGTTAACCCACCAAGTAAGCAACTTATGTGGACCAACCAGTTTGCTGTAGCCAAGATGGTTTCTGGGGGTGTGTCCCTCGTCGACTCCTCCCAGGCAGGCAGACATGTCCAAAGTGGTTCAAGACAAGAAAGTTAATTCTCAATAGTCCAGGTATCAAATCCGCTCATTCTCAATCAGTTCATCTGGACAGTTTCTTTTTAGCAGAAACGTTTCACCCTCACTCCAGAGGGCTTCCTCAGTCAGAGTAGTCCAAAGCACACTGAAGTTAACCCACCAAGTAAGCAACTTATGTGGACCAACTTAACAGAGGTGGAGAGGGGGATGTCTTGTCCAGAAAAGGAAATTGTTGTTATAGCTGTTGCTTGTACTTGGTGAGGGGTGCCAATCAGTATGGCCTCAGTCTTGGAGCAGTTTAATTGAAGAAAGTTCCGATTCATCCATGCCCTTATTTCCTCCAGGCAGGTAGAGAGGGCAGTGAGTGAAGATGGAGATGACAATGGTGATGATGATGATGCTCCAGTCCTGATGTAAAGCTGTGTATCGTCGGCATAACAGTGAAAAGAAATGTTGTGCTGATTAATAATTTGACCTAAAGGCAGCATGTAAAGGGAAAATAGCAGGGACCCTAGAACTGACCCTTACACATGTGGTGTACTCAAGTTTTCACAAATTGCTTCTTTACTTTGGTTATAGTTTTCGTTTAATAAATAATGACATGGTGGAGTCTATCAGCTGTTTCACTTTTAAAAAATCTAATAAAAATATCAAATTTGTATCACTCATTTCTGATCCAATACTTGTTTCGAAATAGAAGTTGTGAGTAAGATTGGGCTCATTCTTGACCCTCTAAAGTAGTAACAACAGTGATGTTGGCCTTTTTTTATTTAGAAATGTGGTTTCTATTAGGATAGTATTTCAGGACAGTTCTCATCTCTCCCTGACTGACATCAGTGTCACACCTTTCTCTTTTTTAATTGTTTTAATTTTAATTTTTTACTATTTCCTAACTCAAATTAATATTTACATCCAGTACATCAAGGAAACACTGCAGAATTAATATCAGTCTAAATCCTTTAAAAATCTAATTTTATTGAGATTTAATTTCATCATTCAGTGTGCTGACTGTAAAAGCATCAAAGCACAGGTTGTGCTCAGAAAACTGAGGTTTCTTTGAGTAACAGCACCCACACCATGTCAAGATGTTCTCGAATAAGAACGACTTGCCCGATGTATAACTTCTTTTTCTTCCAATTTTTCCTCTCATTTAATAAAAGTCCACAGCCGAGGTTGCGCTTTGACAGAAATAATTTATTGGTAATTAATGCAAATAAAATTAACTGAATTAAATAAGATATTAAATAAATTCAACATAAATGCCATATGGATGAATAGTAAACAAAGTTTTCAAATTTGAAACCTGACATAGCGAGGTAATTCAGCTATGGTGTGTTAAATCTTCTCAAGGTCTGAATATTAATGCAATCAAGTTGAAATTCCCTCAGCCTCACGTCACAGCGAAAGCTCAAACATCCAGCAGAGAAAATGCCCTCAGATGATGCAGATACACTGTGCTTTGTATTCAGAAATGATTCAGAACACTCCGTGTTGGACATCGTGTTCGGTTTAAGTATCATCCCACAGCCCTGAGAGGCAGAAATTAATCAATTTTACAAATATAATAAGGGTAATATTCGATACTGAAAAGGATTATTCAGTAGATGCTGCTTGTAGAGTAAGCACCAAGCACTTCGTAGAAAAATACGGATTTTGTCATTGTAAAAAAAATTGAGTGGAATTTCAAGAAGCTCAAAGTATCTCTGAAAAGAAGTTGAATATAACACAAGAGGGTTTTGTTTAACATTAGATGTTTTGCTTAGATAAACACAAAATTGATCTAATAGTTCAAGTTTCTGACAGCACAGACATGTTTTAGAAATAAAAAAGCAGCTACATGTATATTCATCCAATAGTCTGTGACACTGTACTCCAAAATCTTAATATCCTGATTCTATAAATCAATACACACGCATTACTTTGCAGAGGCATAAAAACAAGTCATTCATGTTGTATAGGTTTTTAAAAAGTTCACGTCAATGCTCGTTTTCATAATTAATTTGCAATTTAAGTGAAAATGGTAAATGGACTGCACTTGTATAGAGCTTTTCCATCTTATCAAGATACTCAAAGTGCTTTACACTACAATATGTGCCCTCATTTACCCATTCATACAGCACTCTACTAATAATAATAATAATAATAATGAATTCAATTTATAAAGCACTTTTCATTAATGAAAATCTCAAAGTACTATATTTGTACAAAGAATAATCAGTTCTTTATCACATTCATACACCGATGGGATACACATCAGAGGCAATGAGGGGTTCAAGGTCTTGCCCAGGGACTCTTCAGCATGTAACTGCTGGTGGAATCGAACCACCAACTCTTGCATTGAAGTACAACTGCTCTAACCACTCAGCCACAGCCGCCCCCAAATGTGGGTTAAAGCTACAAAACTACTTCCTGTTTCACAATCACCCTTGATGTGCATTCCTTTTTTTTTTTACTGTCCTACATATTTTAAGAGGAATTTCATTGTTTGTAAAATAAAGTTCTTAGAATCGTATTTTGATCAAATGTGTTGATAATTTATTTTATTTTTTTATTTTAATTATTGCCTAGTTTCTAATGCAAAGTCAGGCCAAGTTGCAACAGAAATGAAAGTGTACGAAATATTTCTGAATTAAATTGGAGATTTTTCATTTTTATGTTCGACTTTAGGCAAGTTTTACCAGTTGTCAGTCGTTTGTAATTCTCTAAGAAAAAATAAATTAATAATTGTTGACGTGCTATTCTGTCGCCCCTCATTTTTGTCAGGCTCCCCTCTAGCCAATGGCAAGATGCATCTTCACAGCTCGGTAAAGAGGAAGCTGGCTGAGGAGAAGTGCTACGTGTTTGACAAGCGGCTCAGGTACAACGTGCGACAGAACGAGAGCAACTGTCGATTCAGAGACATCGTGGTCCGAAAGGAAGAGGGCTATACGCACGTCCTGCTTTCCAGCCAAACCACAGACAACAACGCTCTCACACCAGAGGTGAGAGCAAAAAACCTAAACACAATTTTTTTCTCTGTTTCTTCAAGTCTGCTTGGCTGTTTTGTTTAGTGTTGAATAAGAATGTCTCAGGGGCCCATGCTAAATGATTTTCATCACATTGCCATGTAGATTCATTTGGATAGAATGAATCACATTTCACCAATTACTGCTGTAGAGAGACGAGAGCCTTTCAGTAAATGCTCCAAATGAGTCTTTCAGGAGCTCATATGGAAAAAGCTGTAGTTTTATGTGGCAGCTGCCAAAAGTGACACTGTCAGCTGCATGGAAGTAAAATGGGGGGTACTGCTGAATTCTCATAAACAAAAGCCAGTCTTGTTTAACATCAATAAAAAAGTAAATTGAATCCAGAGCAGAGATGATGCTGAACATTCATAGAGACTAAATTACGATTGCCTTTCAAGAGAACTGCAAACCCGAGAGAAGATTTCCAAAGATTTCACTTGTGTACAGTAATTCAAAAACTGCTGCTTAAGATGGCAGCAGTTCCAAGATGCTCTCTGTGATCACTAAGATTTGCGCTACCTTCTCTTTTTACTTTTCATCCCCTTTCAGAATACAATTTAACCTGCAAAATGGGAAAATCCAAGCAAATTCTTAGGCTCAATTATGTAACCTGTACTTTTATTACATCATCGCTTTCATACAAAATATCTTTAAAATAAATTTTTAAGTGACACCCTACACAATAAAGAGTTTTGATAAATGTTTAATATGCCGCACATTGAAAAGGGTTTCATTATTTTTAGAAGCACTTCTGATTAGGTCTGGTCTCCCAGCTGTGTCCTCTCTACAGTCAGTTAGGATGCAAATTCTGTGCCAAGCTGTGTTCTCTGGCTTTCACTGTGTATTTCCTACTCTCCTCTGCAATTTGTAGACCACCTGCTGACTCTCCATCAGATGTATTCCTTTTATGAAAATTTGTATCTTGCAGCAAATTAAATCCCAGAAATGACTCTTTAACTATAAATGGCATTAACTCAAAAAAAGAAACTGTGCATTCTGAATTATGCTGAGGACAAATTTATTTTTAATGCTACAGCATGCGCTTTTATAAAAACAATTGTTAAATTAGTTGTAAAACAACATGTAGGGCGTGACTGGATGCTTATTTCCACAAGCCAATCAGCACCAAACCTGTCCAGCTCAATTTCTTGTTTCTGCATTATATAGCATGCTTCCTTTGACTGCATTACTGCAAGTTTTCACATGGTTCATTTCACAATTATTATAAATGGTTATGCATAATTTGGGTACTAATGTAAATCTATAGCTTTTCAAATCATTGAAGATTTGAGACATGTTTTAACCAGCTCCATATAATATGTTTATTACTAGAACGGGGGCCTTTCTGGGTGGAGTTTGCATGTTCTCTCCGTGCATGCGTGGGTTTTCTCCGGGTGCTCCGGTTTCCTCCCACAGTCCAAAAACATGCATGTTAGGCTGATTGGTGACTCTAAATTGACCCTGGGTGTGAGTGAGACAGGTCCCTCTTGTAAATGAGTCCCCGTGGCTCAACGAGGCTAGCCTGTATAAATAAAGGTTGAATGAATGAATGAAAAAAGAACCCTGGGTTGGCCACTGATAGCAGCACGGATCACAGTCACCCGCCTCTGGCTCAGAACTATAAGCAAACTGGATTTTCTGCTGCTCACATGTTAGGCTGAGCCTCAGATCTTCCACAGAGGGCTGTTCTGCCTTTGATACAGCGTCGTGGGCAAGGCAGTCTGTGCCTCACAAGAGCTCAAGTGGCCTAAACTGTGTGTACACGTGTGTGTACTTTCATGTGTGACAGTAAAGCCTGAAAGATGTGGGCTTATCAAACAGCTTGGATACCTCCTTTTGTGTCTCTCATGCTTTGAAGCTGCAGAAACAAGAGAGTCCACGGTACGGATGGGCTTACTGAAAGGCTGCAGCTAAGAACATCTTAACAAAATGATTCCACTGCATTTTTTCCATACTATTTACTTTATTTTACTTGGATATACAGTACTACTATTTAATATAACTAACCTTGTTTTCTCATAATTTGTATTTTTCTATACTAAATTGCTGATAATCGTAAATTATTATATTTTGGGGGTGGGGGTGGGAGGTGGCTTTTTTTTTTAAAAA